>VDFB02158557.1:0-182778 GCA_007258455.2 Sequoia sempervirens | reverse complement strand
AAACTAAAATATCTTTCCACCCAGGAATAGAAAATAAAAACCGTAAATTGGGAATTTCATTAGGACGAAAAGGGTATCCAAAAATGTAAAAACATCTAAAAACTGAGAAACTTGAAATTTAACTATTTTTGGGTGATGCAAGATTGCCCTTACACCACTGGATGCTCTTGCATCATATTTGTTTCATTTAATTAAATATCTTCTTACTTTGCTAAATTTAAATAAATCAAAAATATTCAAATAAAGCAATATTCCTTTATTCACTCACCAATAAAATTAGATTTTTCAAATCTAATTAATTCAACTAGCATTCACGAGAAAGCTTCAGAGAAAAACTTGTAGCAAATCCTCTCAATCTCCTTCCTTTGATTCTTCCTATTATCTTGCTTGATGTTTTCATGGGGAGGAACCATTCCCATGATCAGCTCAAGCTTCTCATTCTCTCACCACTCAATTCTCCAGATTGAATCCAAGCCTTTGTTGTGCCGCCCCTATGCAAATGTGTTGCCATAAATCTATAAATACAGTCTTCTAAAGCAAAGAATAGATCCCAAATTTGTGCAAACTTACTCTTCAATCAAGAAATCAAGCAATAGCAATAGCATCATAGCAATCATAGCATTAGTATAATTAGAATAACGACTACATCATAGTTTTTACTATAGCTTCCATTTATTAAATTTCATGTCAGAATAGATTACAGTAGCATCAATATTATCTAGAAATCATTATAAATCATTAGATCATTGCATTTAGCATCACTCCATTCTCTATATTGGCATTTTAAACAGTCACGCCGCTTACCAAATCTGAGAGCCTTTCGTGACTTGATAAATCTTTGGAGATAGGAGACAATGAGACGCTTTCAAGCTTTATGTGCTTTAGATTAGTTAATTCATGTTAAATCTTGATATAATGTTTCATTAAGAAGTGTTTTAGTTGTTCTACTTATTTACTTATTTCACACTTACAATTTGGCGCCCACCGTGGGGCTTAACCCTATGTTTTTAATTTTTAATTTTTTTTGAAAAGTGTTCGTATAGGATACATGCGTGCTTTCTTTTAGCATAATAGAAAGATTCTACAACACATCTGACCCAAACTGTAGTGCTTCTGACTATTTTAGTGCTTCCAACGAAAACTATAGCGCTTCTGAAGACGGTTTTAGTGCTTCGACCAAAAGGCTTTCAACACAGAAAGACGACTCATATTCAACATTGTTTTAGCGCATCCGACAAATTCTACAACACTTCTGCCAAATCCTATAGCGCTTCCAACGATTTCTACAATGCATATGAGAATTTATATAGCACTTCTATCCTCTGTTATAGCGTTCCTGTAACTATTATCTATTATCTAGATCTGACATGACCGCGGCCAGTAAACTTCATTTTTTTTCAATTGGATTTAAAATGAATCAATCCTAGGATAGTCACTTAAGTTAAAATATATCAATCTAGGGTAGTCACTTAACATTTCAATTTGGGATTAAAAATGAACGCCATCTCCTTTTGTGAAGCAATATCCTCACTGTGAAGCAATATCTTCACATAGATAGCAAATTGTTGTTTGGGCTCTAAAATTGAACAATTGATTACTGTGGTTGTGTGGTGATAGGCATATGCTCTCCCCTTAACTGGGTGATAAAAACTCCAAACTCATCCTTTATTTTATGCAATTTCAAAGCTTTATTAAATCCTTTAGAAGGCCTGTCATAGTGGGAAAAATTACTCACCCTACAGAAATGACCTGGCTGGGAATAACCAAAACCAGGTTTTCCAACCCATTATAAAATAAAAGTAAATCTAGATAAATCCTCATTTATCGGAAGTGTACAAGATAACCATCCCCAAATCCTTTATTCTAAAGGTTGGGAGGTCTTTTGAGGGAGTTTATTATTGCCACTCTAAATGGAAACGCTATCTACGAGCCATAGTGTAGTATCCAACTTGTCAGTTTTTGAACATTGTAATACTCAACAGTGCTGGGGAAGGGAAGAATCTAACCCCAAGAAACTCACCATATAATTTCCAAGGACCGTTTGATCAGGGGATCGATAAATCTAACCTTGAGTACGCACCTAGAAAAGACAAAAACACTGGCGCCCTAAAGGGGGTGACACGGCTATGGGCTGATTGAGTATAACAATGACCTAATTGTCCTTAAGAGTGAGTCTATCTAAAGTGTCTTTTTGTCAATAAACCTATGAAAATAAAGAAGGATCTATTTGATCCTTGAACATACACTCACTGTTTAGATCTTAGGACTTAAAAAAAATTGTTCTACAATTTCTTGTTGTGTCTTTGAATCATTAAATCAAATAAAGATCATCCAAAAAGAACACAAAAATTTGACAAGTCATTTCATGAAAACTTATGATTAGGGATTGGAAGTCCACAAAATTTGTCAAGAAAACCATTGCAAAAAGAATCAAAAAATTAAAAAAACAACTTAGTCACAAGAAATTGTTAGAAAGAAGATTTTTTTGTATCAAAATAGGAAAATATTACTTCACCATAGGACCTTCATCCATAGATTTCATGATTTTTCTAAGGTATATACAGATGATTATACCATCGAACCCTTATATTCACAAGCCTACTTTCAAAGAAGAGCTCTTTCACATAAACATAATCACAGTCAACCTATTCGTTCATCATCCATTCCATAACCAATGATAGAGTATTATAATAGGCCAAATCAATTCATACAATAGAGGAAACATTTGAAACATTGGGCTTGTTATCAAAATTAGGAAATTTACCAGCAAAAATACTCTATCAAAATACCTCAGATTTTTATCCAAAAATCAATCCATTCATTGAAAAACTAGAAAAACACTGATAAAATCCTGAAACAGCACATCCGCAGTCTGTTTTAGCATTTTTTCCCACTGTTTTAGCGCATCTATAGTCTATAATAAACCACCATCAGTTTCAGAAAAATACCGAAAACTATAGTGCATATACAGTCTTTCTTAGCGCATACACCCTGTCTGATAGCACATACAATGTTTGTTTTAGCACTTACACTATCTGTTTCAGTGCATCTAACAAAAATCACAGTGCATCCACAATTTTTCAAAAACAAAGTTTTTATCAATGAAAAAATTACCAGAAACTTCAGCGCTTTTGCCCACTGTTTTAGCGCATCTACATTATTTGACAATGCTTTTACCGGATCTTTTAGTGCATATAGTGTCTATTTTAGCACTTCCTCCCTCTATATTAGTGCATCCTCAAAACCAAAAAATAAAGAGTTGTTAGAAACATCTGTCAAATTATGGACATCAGAAACCCAAGTTTTTACCAGTCAGAAATATTTTCCACAGTCTCAATACGGTCTTAAACCTAAATCAAATAAGATCATACAAATCAAAAGCTTTTCAAATTAAACCTAGATCTTGCAAACTCTAAAAGTATCCACAAATCAAACACAAAATCTTGATTATTAGGTTAAGTTTCTTCATCAGGATATTATCATCCTACCATCATGAAACGAAACATAATAATTAAATTTTTAACTTAGTCTCATCAATAGGATATATCATGCTATTTGACTTTGTTAAAATCCATTTGATACTTTTCTAGCCTCAGAAGATCAAAGTTTAGGGAGAAAAAAAAATATTTGTATGCCAATTTTAACAAGGTTACAAAGACAAAAACTTAGAGAAAAGAAAACAGAAACACCAAACATAATGGCTGAAGAAAACCACTTTTATAGATTCCAACAACATGATAACAATGAAATAACTCAAGAAGATATACAACACACCCAATAGGATCCAAATTTTCATAAATTCATGGAAAAGATCCTAGAACAAGACATGAAAAAATATCTCTTGATGTTAGCGAAATTAGGTGCAAAACTTCTGAAAGATTTTGACATGAATCAATTGAAGGAAACACCTAGAAATAATGAAACAAAACCACCCAACATGCAAGACACAGATCAAGTGGTTGCTTTAATGGCCCAAATGCAAACTTTACAACAACAAATTCAAGATATGCAAAATGGAACCACAAAGAGGTATTCACTACACAACATTTGTCCTTATCCCTTTCATCCAAGTGTTGACATGATACCCTTCCCTAGGCATTGTGAGTTTCCCAAATATGACAAGTACAATGGAAAAACAGATCCGATTGACCATGTGAAGGAATTTAGAACAATGATCCTCAAATTTGCACAAGAGGATACTTACCTAATGAGGTTATTTCCTAGGAGTTTAGGAGCATACTGTATGGAATGCTTCTCCAAATTACAATTGGGGATTTGATCCTTTGAAGAACTAGTTAATAGATTTATCACACAATTCTCCTTCAACATTCAACATAACGTAGCCATAAAATATTTGTGCAACATGAAACAAAAGAAGGGAGAAACATTCATATCATTCTTACAACATTGGCGAAAATTGTTCGCTAGATATCCTTGATCTATACCTGAAGAGGAAAAGATTGAATTATATATTGACAACTTAAATGATGACATGAGTTATAGATTGGATTTACAATGTCCCCCAACATTTGAAAAGGTGATTGAGAACAAGTTTAAAATTGAAGAAGCTTTAGTCAAAAGAGGAGTGATTAAACATTACAATGATACATCAAACAACCCAAATTCTTGAAATCATTATGGAAACAACGATAAGCCTAAATTCTGGTAGAAAAAAAAACAACTGGAAAGAATGATGTTATGACTAGCACACAAAATACAAAACTAGTATTCAATTTGACAACAACACCTATTAAAACAAATCAGAATGAAAAATAGAAAAACAATCAAGGTACCACTCAAGGCAATAACCTAAATAATGGAGAATCTTGACCACCACCCTATCAAAGACAATCCAATCGACAGATATTTACACCATTAGGAAAAAATTTGGAATCAACAATGAGAGAGCTTATTACAAATAGACTTATTACTCTACCAGAAGCACGCAATTGGGAGCCGAAAGTGAAACCAACTTGGTGGAACGATGTTAACTATTGCAACTTTCATAAAAATAAAGGACATAAAACAAATGACTGTATGCAACTAAAACACATGATACAAGATTTTATTGAAGCAAAGAAGGTGTTTTTCAAAGGACATCAAACAAATAATGATCACAACGCATTTACAAATACTTTACCCAACTACGAAAAAATGAGAGTCTTCTTCAAGCGATAAAGGAAAAAGTATAAATTATATCTATGACACCACCATTCTTTGTATTTATGAGGTTGAGAAATATGACATTTATAATCAAACAGATGACATAAAAATCAATGACATCAAATCCCTAAACATGATACCAAGCACAAACAGTACATCCGACAATCAAATAAATGTCATAAAAATTAGGGAAACACAAGACCGTCAACCGATCAATGTAACGATAAGGGGGCAGTCCAAAGTGATATTGAAAGGAGTCTCATATAAAAACATTACTCCCCCATCACATCAATACAACATTGTGGATCAACTACAAAAGATACCCGCACATATATCCATATTGGAAATTCTTAAAATTTCACCATCGAATAGGCTCTCGTAGCCACTACGGTACCCAATAATTTGGATGTCTGTCAATTTCAAGCTAGGGTGGGACATCTGACCACACCTCATTGTTTGTCATTCTTTGAATAGGATGTTGTGTCACTGAATCACCCACACAATGTGACCTTACATATAGAAGTTCTAATCCATAAACACTGTGTCAAGTGTGTCTTAATAGATGGTGGAGCTAGATTAAATATTTGTACTTTAAAACAAATTTTTGCACTAGGCTATTCGGAAAATTCCATTGATGCCATGAGAAAGATAACAATAAAAGCATATGATGAAGAGGAAAGGTCTTCCAAGGGGCTAATTGTGCTACCAATTCAAGTGGGACCGATTGTCAAAAATATTGTTTGCCAAGTGTTAGACAAGGATCTAACATATAACATACTCTTGGGACGTCCATGGATCCATGAGATGCAAGCAGTACCTTTGACATATCATCAATTTTTGAAATTTCCTGTCAATGGGCAAGAGGTCACAATTTCAACAGACAACAATAATCCTCAGACTTGTAACATGATTAAGGAAAATCAAGACACTCTGATACCCTACAATAGAGAAGCTAGCACATCTGCTTCATCCAATGGTGAAAAGCAACTCAATTTTATATCCAAATGGTTTGAAAAGAAGGACCAGGCAAAGGAAACAACTGTGGCTGACTCGGCTATATCAAATAATGAAAGACCCATGAACACTCTTATCACACCAACTTACAAACAAGATCTAGTTGAAGGAAAAAGGCTTAGGAGAATATTCCATTGAGAAATATTTGTCTATCACAATTTCTACCATCACCAAAATCATATGGACAACCCACATAAAACACACCACGTTCATCACAACCTCTCACAACCCTAAATGAAAGATTTGTAAAATCAGGTACCCTTGAAGATGAATCAGAAGACAAAGCCATTCTCAATTGGATTTATAAAGATGAGGAAGCCTCTACATCAACAAACATCGGCATTAAAATAGATCAATACAAAAAAGGGAAGGCTATCTTGGAAAAAATGGGCTATGAAGGACAAGGACCAATTGGCAAGAGAAAGGATGGTATTATAGAACCTATTCAACAACTAACACTTTAGCCTATGGAAAAAACATGATTAGGCTACACAAGGGAATCAAAAGAAGAAGTGACTCAGAAAGTGGTAGAAAGGATTCTACAAATGAGGGACAGCTCAAAAACAGATTCAAATGAATATGAATGGGATCATCTATTTGCAACATCATACACTGACAAACAAATTGACGTCATCCAAGTGTACACACCCACACGAGAGGAGGGACAGAGTTTGGGAACAAGACCACTTGTATTGGGATCACCAAATATCGATGACTCGAGTGAGGATGAACATACATCGAGTGAGCTAGACAACTAAGAGGAGGGAAATATCAGACCTCGACCTTCCCATTGACAATTTTGACTACCTAGATATCAAAACACTTACAACCGTTGGCCTTGCTCAACTTGATGACTTATTACCCTTGATACATCTCGAGCTTATTGATTGGAACCCACCAAACCTATTCACATACCAGTATTTTCAAACAATGATGCCATCATAAATTTTCTTTGTAGTGTTGAACCTGATACAAGTTCTACCTATAACACTCATAACGACACTTTAAATCAGGAGGGTGCCAAATCTTCCAATTGCAAAAATGACAATAAGAAAAATAGATCTAATGGTGAAAGACATTTCATGGCACCATTACATTTGGAAAAAATAAAAATAAAGAACATATCTAACAGTGAAAACCTTTCTGAGGCACTGAAAGATGGAAGATTTGACACCCTTCCAGAGCATTACCATGACAAATCATCAGTATTGGTAGAACCAACACAATCCATAAATCTTGGAACAACTAAAAAGGAAAAGATTCTACATCTAGTGACGTCTATGACAAAACAGGAGAAGCCTGCATTCACCAAATTCTTTGAAGAGCGACATATCAATTTTGCTTGGTCTTATTCTAACATGCAGGGATTAGATCCAAATCTCTTGATGCATCATTTGTCTCTACCATTTGGAATCAAACCAATAAAGCAAAAATTGAGAAAAATGTATCCTCACATCACCTTGATGGTAAAATCTGAGCTAAATAAGTTGTTGGATGTAGGATTTATCAGGTCTATCAATTATACAGAATAGATTTCAAATATTGTGCCTATAGCTAAATTGGATAACAACATCAAGGTATGCACAAATTTGAGAGATCTAAATAAGGCGTACCCAAAAGATGATTTTCCTCTACCGAGCATTGACATCATTGTGGATCTAACAACAGGCCATGCCATGTTGTCATTAATGGATGGTTTCTCAAGGTACAACCAAATAAAGATAGCACCTGAAGATCAAGAAAAGAAAACATTCACTTGTCCTTGGTGTACATTCTATTGGAATGTCATGCCCTTCAGGTTGAAAAATGCAAGTGCAACATATCAACGGGTGATGACTATAATTTTTCATGATATGATGCATACTTTCATGGAAGATTATGTCGATGACATCTTAGTAAAATATTACACTAGAGAAGGACATCTGGAGATCCTCGACAAAATCTTTACTAGACTGGAAAAATTCAATGTCAGATTGAACTCGAAGAAATGTGTGTTCGGAGTAACATCAACAAAACTCCTTGGATACATAGTATCAAAGAAAGGAATAGAAGTGGATCCGACTAAGGTCAAATCAATAATGGAGATGCTGCCGCCTAAAAACATCAGTCAATTACGGTCCCTACAAGGCATGCTACAATCTATTAGGAGATTTATCTCCCAATTGGCAGATAAAAGCCACCAATTCAATCATCTACTTCATAAGAATGTTTCATTCAAATGGGATCAGGACTGCGAAACAACTTTTAACTAGATAAAGCAATATTTGATGTCGCCTCCAATACTCATGCCACCTGCAGTAGATAAACCATTTTTACTCTATATCGCAACAATAAACATTTCTTTAGGAGCTCTCTTAGCACAAGAAGATTCTGAGGGAAAGGAACGAGCTATTTATGTCACGTCTCAAACTCTAATGCTCCTTGTTTTTGCTTGGTGTGGATTTGACATATGTTGATGTTTGTGGTAGAATACATAATGAATGTTATGGTATTTTGGTGTGATGAAATATGAAATGTTGTTTAATTTAAGAAAAAATGAATTCCTAGAATACAATTTTTTTTTAACATGATGAAAATGGAAAGATGTTATTTGAAATGTGTTTATTTTAATGTCTTGATTTATATCTTGATATGGATACTAATCTATTGATGTGTGCATAAGTGTATTGAGCTGCAGGTAGTCAAAGACCAAGGGTGTGGTTAAGGAGAGAAGGTTAGCTTCTTGGAAGGGTACAGTAGGAACAAAACTCTTACATGCACACACACGCACGTAGTGTAATTTAAATGCATATAGTTTTAATGGATGCATAATAGTGTGTTTTTTTTAGTGTTTATTTAATTTTATGAAATGGAAATAAAACGCATAAGAAAATAAAAGAATTAATTTTATTCAATTATAGATTTTGCTTTAAATGATTATGCATAGTAAAATTTGAATAATTATTCTATTTTAAAACTGAGTGTTATTTCTTTGAGATAATAATTTAACTTACAATTAAGCGATATTTATTTAATGATGAGGTAAATATTTTTCTTTCCTTTGCAATTTAAAATTAGTAATTACTAACTTTTTACGAGGTTGTGTATTTAGTGCAGTTAAAATAGAAATTATTATTTATTTACCAAGGAATATGAAGTGCATAAAGATAAATTATATTTTATTTTTATTTAAATATCTTCAAGAATAGGTTTTAGAAACTGAAAAGAAAACTTTTAAAAAGAGAAAAAGAATTACCAAGAAGAGATAATAGTTTGGTATTCATCTTGAAATAATTGCTCTACAATTACAAAGGTTTCCAAATAGATCATTTAACAAATCTCGATACAATTCAAAAATAATTAGGAAATAAGAAGAGAAAATAGTGAAAAGAAAGGGAGGAGAGGAAGACTTCCAGAAAGCAAGATCCAAGGAAAAGAAGAAGAAGCAGGAGAGTTTTTGTTCTGACTAGAGGCAACTATTTTCTAGGTTTTTAATTCCTTCCATTGCATTTAAAACTCAAATATGTGAAAAGAACTTATGTGCTGAGCAAAGATTTGATTATTTTTGAATTCATAGTGAAAACCTTTGTATTTTAAAGTGTTTGTTGAGAAAAAGAAATGTACTGAAAGAATTGTGAAGTCTGTATAATTTTGTTCTCAAACTTCTTATTTAATATCAAAACCTTTTTGTATTATTGGAGTCCAGAATGGGGTTTTTGAGTGATTATTAGATGGAAGCTTTGCTTCAAATTGTGAAGATTTTTTTCGTATAATTTTTAAAAATAAATAAATATATATATATATGTATATACACGCATTGGCTATATGTGAATATATATATATATAAATAAAGGAATATATATAATATGGAATTAAATTGTGAAAACAGTACCAGATTGCAAAATTGTTTGTAAATTTTTTAGCTACAAACCAAAGAATGGGGTTTTCCTTTGTTTAATTTTGAAATGAATTAAATTTACAAGGGGTTACCCCCAGCCATGCCTCCCTTGTGGAAGGCCTACGCTGTGGGGACAACGCCCTCCACAGATAGCGCCTCCCCCACTAGGGCGTTGGCTAAGCCTTGGTATGGTATTTTCTATCAGTAAAAACAAAAATCTTTGGTACAAAAAAAATGCCTTCCTTCTGTCACCATAGGCATAAGATGAATACAACTATTAGACTCAGGAAAATGTATATATATATAAATAAATAATTTTTATATATAATTTTATTAGCAATAGGTGAAATGCACATGCAAGTGCTAGTAGATATAGCTGTAGGTATATGGTTTTCTTTACACATACAGTATGGTATTTTTTTGATTTAAAATAATAATCATGCTAAACCATAATCTGTTTCTAAATCGATAATTTCATAGTAATTTCATAGTATATTCATATATAAATATATACAAAGCTAGATATCAATAGCTATTTATTTTCATTTGGAGATTAAACAAGTTCTCAAATCTGAAATGAGTAGTTTTGATTCTCGCTAAAAGTAACCAAAATTTTTGAGTTATGCTGATAAGATTTGAGTTGTGTAGAAATTGCTTTGTTTTTGAATTCTGTTTTACCAAACCTTGGTTTATATAAATATAGATAGAGCTGCAAAAACATTATAGGCCAACTGTAGTTTCCAACAAGTATATAAAGGCTAATTAGAAAGAGGTTTCCTTTCATAATTTTCACAATATAATCATTTAGATCAAATCATTCAATTTGAGGCAGTGCATTGGTTGTGTAGCATGCGTGTAGAATTGAACCATATGCTAAAACATGACTTATCCATTATGATCGAAACTATAGAGAACTACATAAACCACTGTGAGATGAATTTCTATGCAAAGCAAATTGAAAACATATACACTTAAATAGCTAATTAGCTGAATAGATACATGATAGAATAATTCCATAAAAGAAAAGACAAACTATAAACCTCTAGAAATTGGCATTAAGCTGATTGGTGTTTGTTTACTGATTTTAAATTAATTAACAAATTCTTTCAAGTGAAATTTAGAATGAAGGGAAATTGTGTGTATGCATGGGGAATGAACTCATTGTGAAAAAAATCATTTTATTCATTGATAATGGTTAATTAGAAGAATTACATGCATAATGAAATTGTAGGATCATTCGTAAGTCACACTATTGCATTTATGCAAATCATTTTATGAACTAGTCCTTGAAACTTGTTTTATGATTGAATGATAGTGTGAGCAAGTGTTGTTAAATTGAATTGAAATTATGTAAAAATTGCATTATTTCATTATGTTTTATGAGTAGACTTCTGGAATAGGATGCCGAAGGTGGACCCACAAAGACGATAGTTTTACCTTTTCTAAAACTATCATTTATTTTATGTTTATGCTTGGCCAAGCAATGCACCATTGAAATATAGGAAAATAAAAGCCTATAATTAAATGTTATGTAGGTCTCTTCCACCTCCTATTGCAAGAAATATGTTATTCTTAATATAAGAATGCATATATACATCAAGCTTGCATCGAGAGTTCCCTCCTACTGTGTTGTTCCAAGTTGCTAGGCTCCTCAAGCAAGGTCGAGGATTTCTTCGAGATAGGAAGAAACCCGAGGAAGACATGTGCTTCGTGGTTGGGTGGAAAATGCACCTTAACCACACTCTTGGAACTCAGCACAAGAAGACCAATGGAGTCGAGGTGAATGAGGATCAAAGCTTTACTTTTCATGGATATACTTCTTATACTATTTCTTTATGGCTAGCATAGCCCATTTGTACATTGTAACTTTAATTGTGGAAATAACAATATGTAGACTTGTTTATTGTATCATTGAAATAGATGATTTTTTATTTGAAAAGATGATTTGTAACACCCTTAATGGTGTATGTACATTGACAATGTTATATGAAATTACTTTGAGCATTTATGGATAACTCTTGGTTTACATGTTATGGATAAGTCATGTGATAGATTTATCTCTATCTCCTTATTTGAAAAGAATGTTACTCTTATACTGTATTTTTGCATGTAATGGTAATCCTTCGGTCTTTATAATTTACTACATCAGCAAGACTCTCAACGGTTATGAAATAAATTACACATTCATAGAAAAAGGTTGTTTGGCAGTGGTATTTGTAACGCAGTAATTGTGACACTACATGTTGACTCATACAGTTAGACTCATCGCAAAGCAGCTCTAATAGGGAGATTAGCAAGATGGGTCATGATCTTAAGCGAGTTCAACATCCAGTATGTAGACCAGAAAGCCATCAAAGGACAGGTAATAGCTGATCAATTAGCTAAAGCTCCGTTATAGGATAATCATCCAATGAACATTGAATTCTAGATGCGAAAAATTCTCAATATTACCACACAACAATGGAGATTGTATTTTGATGGATCATACACACAAAGAGGGTCTAGTGTGGGAATTCTATTTGTTACACCTCAGGGACACACCATCCCATGGTCTTATAGACTAATGTTTCCATGTACCAATAATGTGGCTGAGTATGAGGCATTGATTATCGACATCAAAGTGGGTATTGAATGGAACATCATAGACATAAAAGTGTATGGGGACTCACAACTTGTCATCTACCAAGTAAATGACTAATATCAAACAAAGGATGAAAAACTCATGCCATATAAGAAAATGATAGATGATCTTAAAAAGTACTTTGTGGAGATCAAGTTCAAACAAATACCAAGGGTAGAGAACAAAGCTGCAGATGCCATGGCGACAATTGCTTCCCTCTTGCAATTACCAAAAAAACAAGGTTTTTATGAGTTTATGATAGAAGAAGTATCTAACCTTGCCTATAATAATCCTGAATCACAGACCATATGTCAAAAATCCGACGTTCAAAACTCACCATATGGAGAGATCTATACTTACTTTAAGGATAATATCCTTCCTCCTGATCTTTCTAGAAACCAAAAGCATAACTTCATCCACCAATCCACTTGCCATACATCGATTGCTGATATCCTTTACTATCTAGGTCTAGATGGTACTCTTCTTCGGTGTTTAGAACACAACGAATCTAAATGAGCCTTACGTGAGTTTCATGAAGGTATTTGTGGAACTCACTCAAGTGGACCAACCCTAGCAAAGAAACTCCTCTATTTGGGTTATTACTAGTCGAACATGGAAAAAGAGTTTTATTAATTTGTTAAGAAATGTTAGAAATGTCAGATCCATGGAAATCTAATTCATGTGCCAACACAAGAATTACACCCATTTACATCAACATGGCCCTTTTTTCGGTGGGGACTAGACTTGGTAGGAAAGATAAACCTATCTTCATCCAATGGACACAAGTTCATAATCACAACAACGAAATACTTTACAAAATGGATAGAAGCGGTTCCTTTAACAATAATCACTGGAGAGCAAATCTCGTCTTTCATATTGAACTGCATAATCTGTCAGTATGGCATACCTCAGTCCATTGTTATAGACAATGGAAGACCATTTAAGAACTAGGACATCCAGGAATTGTGTGAAAATTTTCATATCCAACATCGTTTCTCAACACCGTATTATTCTCAGGGAAATGGCCAAGTAGAGGCCTCAAACAAGACAATTATGAAAATACTAAAGAAAACGGTTAACGATGTTGGATGTGATTGGCATGTTCAGCTAAATCCTACATTATGGGCCTATAGAACCAACATCAGAACACCAACATGAGCTACACCATATGCCTTGGTATATGGATCATAGGCATCCTACCTATTGAGGTAGAAATACCATCACTTTGTGTTTCATTGAAGGGTATCATTACAGATGAGGATTATATAATCTCTAGACTACAAGAAATAGAATTGTTGGATGAACAGCATCAAAAAAGTGTCAATCATTTAAAAGCATACCAACAAAGAATGTTAAGGAGCTACAATCACAGGGTAAAACCTAGAGTCTTTCAAGTTGGAGACTTGGTCCTAAAGGAAAACCCTAGAAATCAGTAGGATAGAGAAAAGAAAGAGAAATTTGAACCTAACTGGCTAGGTCCCTTTGTCATCATAGCAGTGTATGGATTAGAAGCATATCAATTGTTTACACCTGAAGGGGATCTATTCAATGAACCTATCAACGGTATCCATCTCAGAAGATTCTACACCTGAATCATCTAGTGCATGGATTAGTTTCTCAAAATGGTTACCTTGATGAAAACTTGGTAAATAGGCATCTTGGTAATAGAAAAATACAAAAAAATAAGAAAAACAAAAAAATATAAAAAAATTAAAATTAAAAAGACTGAAAAGGTGCAATAAAAAACAAATAGTGAAAACCTGGAAATAGGCGTTATTTGTGATTTGAACCAGCTTTTCTATCTATTGGATGCATGTCATGGTCGTTATTTCTACCATCATTTTACATCTATTATCATATCATTGCAAGTGGTCATGTCTCACCCTAGCTTGGGGGAAAGATTTGGACATCACTGGGGGCAATAAACATCGAGCTTACCAAATAGACAAACAACAGGAAGACAAACACAAAAAAAATAATGATCGAAACAC
This sequence comes from Sequoia sempervirens, assembly GCA_007258455.2. Lineage (NCBI taxonomy): Eukaryota > Viridiplantae > Streptophyta > Pinopsida > Cupressales > Cupressaceae > Sequoia > Sequoia sempervirens. The sequence goes on along the minus strand of VDFB02158557.1, from coordinate 168,113 downwards.
AACCCAACATGAAACATCAGTCACCATCACAAACACATTAGACATCCATATAACAAAAGAAAATCCAAAAACAAGTCAAAATTTCAGTATAAAAAATCCAAAAATATGAGTCTGTGTGGTCGAACTATGTGGTCTATGCATGTGTCACATAGGCAAGGCTAATCTTTGATCGAACCTCGAGGCCCCTAGGATAGGTCTTTAGGTTAGGTCTTTGGTTAAAACTCTCAGAAACACAAAAACATCATAAAATCAGGATGGATGATCTAATATGAATAATGGTTAAAATACTTTAAGAAAAGGTTGGATATGTTGTACTTTGATAATTATTATCATTTCTTTGGAGCAACTCAATGATGTATTAAACTAGAGAAGCTAGGAAAAAGAATGGTATTTTTTTATTTGTTGTTTGTGAATTAATCATCATTTCTGTGTGAATTGTCATGAGATGTGCTCTACAGAGTATCACTGATGACATTCCAATTCACATAGGAATGTGATTATTCTTGTCTGTTTACGCAAGAAATGCTTAGGTCATCTCGGTTTAATTATACCTTGATGCTTGTGTTCGCTTGCAATATCAAAAATCATGAAAATAATACTCAGGTCATCATTGGTTTACATTAGACCATTGATGTTTGTACTCATTTTCAACATTTTAAAAGCTCCATGATGATACAAAGCATGATAAAAGGATTGTTCAAATGCCAATGTTTGCATGTAGATTTGCATGGTAAAATAAATTACATTCATGAAAGGTGTTACATCTGCAGAGTATTTTGTTGCAAAATTGGTGAATCATTCAATGACGATGTTATCTTTTCTCATTAAAGGATTGAGTATACTTGACATTGACAAAAACATCATCATTATCATATAGCTGTATAATCATTGCATACATTTCAAAACATTTAATTTTATCATTTCATCTTTATCATTTAAATCATATAATTTGCATTATTCATGTCATTTTTTTCAAATGTGCATCACACCATATAAAATTGCATAAGAAATTATAAAAAAAAAAAAATTATGTAATTACATATTCATTTATCTATTCATCACATCATTATCATACATTCAAAATAACATCATATATATCATTTTCATCATTCATTCATCACATCATAAATTTACACTGATATCACATGAATAAAAATGCACATATCTCATTTACTTCAAACATCATATCCATCATCATACATGTATCCATCATCATACATATATGCATCCATACATCATGCAACCATACATCATCATAATACACATCATAGATAGAACATCATAGGTCATAAAGCATGTACTCATCATAATTATAATTTGCATCCATAACACAATAATATAAGGATCATCACATGGCATATAGAACATAGAAATAAATGCATTCAACATAGAATCATATAACACACATGATAGATTGATAAAATTCGTTGCATATCATATAGATCTCAAAATCATAAAATGTCAAGTATACAGTGATGTTTGAAATGAAGAGAGATATAACATAAAAAATGGCTATAATCAAAATATACAATAGAGGGATCACATCATCAAAACTAGGTGCTACTAGCTCTAGATGGTGCAGGCATCATAGGATTAGGCCCTCCATTACCACTAGATGTACCAAGATGTCTTGGGTCTCTGAGGATAGGCTGAGTCACACCCGCACTGACAGTCCTAGAACGAGTCCTGCCATATTGGGATTGCTTGTGACTCACTCTCTGCTCTGAAGGGACAACATCATAATATTTCCCTCTGTAGTACTCGACCTCTCCACCAATACAGGAAACCTCTCGCATATAATATGCTAAAGAGGTACCATCTTCCAATCTTTGTAATCTCTCAGTTGTAGCCTGAGCACCCTCTACAATAAATTTGGCAGCATCCCTCTTAGTTGTCAATGATGCAATATGACCCTGAGTTGCCTTTGCAGTCTGCCTAGCAGTATCCCTCTCTGTTATCAATGCTATAATTTGATCCTGTGTTGTAGAAAACTGAGCCTGTATTGATGATATAACTTGTGTGTGTGACTGAGCTTGCACCTACATCTGAGTCTGGGTCTATGCCAATAAACCCTGAGTCTGAACAAGCTGAGCCTATATGGTCTCTAACTGCACCTGAAGGCTTGCAATATATAACTGCTTTGTCAGATCTCCCACTACTTACCTCTTATGAGGCACTGTGTGCTCATGCAAATCTAAGGCTGGCCCCAATCCACTTGCAACATCTCCACTTTTGAAATCATAATCATCACCACTGCTATCATCACCACTCCTCTCATCCCCATTGTCCTCCTCACCATCGACATCCTCCTCATCACCAACATCCTCCTCACCAACAACGTCGACATCCTCCACCTCAACCTCATCAACCTCCTCTCTCCTCCACCTGCAACCATGTGCAACACCAGCATCCCCCTCTGTAGGTAATGGGGTAGGCTCATCAGGAATGGTAATGCGTGGGAGAGGATGCAAAGTTAGATACTCAACATAATCTACTGTCACATGTGGCTCAACAATGTCAAGACAGATATCCCACTCAAATGACTGCAAAGACTGAAACTCCTGAATAACAACATCATATGACAAACCATGCCCCCAATTTGTAGAATCTGACTGATGATGGGCGTAATGGGAAACACCTTGGGGCATACCTTGAACCAAACCATAATATCTATACACTCGTCTAATCAAAAATATCTCTAGCACCCAACGATTCTGACCAATCAGTAGCATTGACTGATAAAGAAAAGGCACTTGAATATCATCCTCATCCCAATGCTTGCAGTCAAGGTAGGGACGCCATGCCACAGACTCTATATCATCAATCACTCTCCTCCAATGCTCTAACTTACCCAATTTGTACTAAGTAAGGCGACCTACATATCTATACACATATGGTCTCATAGCTGGTCTCTGTCTCACTGGCACTAGACGCGTGACAACTATGTGCTCCCATGCCCATACCTATAGTAATGTGGCTCTAGATGACAAACTTTGACCTCGAAGGTAAACTATAGAATGCAAATCATGATACAGATGGGAAAGCATGCACATGCCCCAAGCAAATCTCGTCCCATGAACAACCATGCTCTCCAGCACATAGCCCCAACCAACAGAAAGTCCCTTTGACTTGTGATCAGGACAAAGGAACCCTCTAATGAATCTATCCAAAACTGCAGGAAGGGTGGCATAATCATCCACCATCTCATGCCAAGGAATACAATACCCAGATATCCGATAGTCCTAAAACACTTTGTGGAGAGCATCAGTCCCACCCTGCTCTGTAGATTTATAAAAAGCCACATCTCCAACAATGGGAATATGCAAAATCCACTAGAAATCCTTTGGGGTGACTGTCATCTCACCAGTAGGAAGGTGAAAGGTGTTATGCTTGCTATGCCACCTCTCAGCTAACACTGTCAAGAGACCCCGATTAATCCTAATCTGGGGCATGAATAAAAGAGAAGACAATCCACAATGTGTAATAATAGTCATCTCAAGCTGCGCCAACTATGGTATCAAATCGAATGTCCATGGGGATCGCTCTCAAACCTGAAAGTTCTCCAATGACTCCTATTATCATGAAAGGATCAAAGTCAGTATTCCATGTCAATCGTCAAAACATCAAATATCCTATCAAATCTAATCATCTCTTGATGAAAATTTTGAACAAATCTTGTGAGCAAGCATCATTGAACCTCACCTATCATGAGGTCAATCATTAATGCATCAAATCAACCTCGCCTATCATGAGGTACATCAATCAAACTATAATTATTCCTTGCCTATCATGAGGATAATTATCATCAATCAAATATCAAACCTCACCTATCATGAGGTTGAAAATCATCTACTTGATCAGGATAATCAAGCATATCAAACCAACGGCTGACAGGATTGAAAATTGACAAAATCAAGGAAAAATTTGACAAACTTCATCAATCTGACTTGGATGTGCTAAAACGAGCATTCAAATTGCTAAAACACTATATGCGCTATTTCATCAGTCCAAAGCGCTAAAACATGCAGGAAAAGCGCCATTTCATCATATGTGCTATTCTATTGGGTCAATGCGCTAAACTATCGAGTCAAAGTGCTAAAACAAAAAATCAAAGCACTAAAGTTTCTAACCTAAGCACTAAAACTATGGAAGCGCTAATTAATCCTACCTATGCGCTAAAATAGTTAATCTAAGTGCTAAAACGACAATCCTAAGTACTAAAGTTTTCTAAGCGCTAAAACAACATTCCTAAGCGCTACAACAGAATGCGAAAGTGCTAAAAGAAAAGAAAATTTTAAAAATTTGAAAACGCACTAAAAATGAGGAGGTTTATGGGTACGTATCAGAGGTTCGAAGCAGTCAGGCGCTGGTGATGTCGCACACTCTCGAACGGGTGAGTGTGACAGGGAATTGACATCCTACTCCAAATTGCACAAAATTGCTCTCACAAAGATTTCAAAAACTCAAATGCACAAATAAGTTTTAAAATGACCTTTTTGACCTATTAAAGGTTATTTTTGGTGGGATTTTTATGGGATTAATTAACTTTTTTTTTAGGAGAGATTAATACAAATTTATCCAGGGGAAAAATTCTACATTCTATATCAGGAGATAAATTATTTCAACATCAAATCTACATCAAATCATCATATAAATCATAGAAATTTCAAAAATTGTGAAAAATCCAAAAAAATATAAAATTCATTAATTTATTTCCCAAGGGGGCATATATCCATCATCAGCTAAAATCAATGTTTGGGGCATACTAATTTTTTTTTTGTCAATACTAGCAGCAGCAGCAAAATTTTCTTTGAAGCAATGTGTAAACACATCACTTCAAAGAGGGGAAAAATGTATACACCTAAAAATGGTCTGGAGAATATAATTAATTAAATATGATTTATTTGATTAATTAACCTTAAATTCATCTACTTAATAAATAAATAGAAATATTTATTTATATTAAGTTCACTTTTAATTCTTCTATTTTACCATATTATTTCCTCTTAATTAAATAAACAAAATTAAATACTTCGTTTTATTTAATTATTATCATCATTATTTCTTCTATATTTTATCCATTTATTAAATAAGCAAACTTCAATAGTTTGTATTATTTAATTATCTTATCATATTTCCTCTTAATTAAATAAAGATATCCTAAAGTCTTATTTAATTATCATATCCCTTTTTATTAAATAAGCAAATATCAAATATTTGTTTCATTTAATTAAATATCTTCTTACTTTGCTAAATTTAAATAAATAAAAAATATTCAAATAAAGCAATATTCCTTTATTCACTCACCAATAAAATTATATTTTTCAAATCTAATTAATTCAACTAGCATTCATAGGAAAGCTTCAGAGACAAACTTGCGGGCAATCCTCTCAATCTCCTTCCTCCAATTCTTCCTATTATCTTGCCTGATGTTTTCATGGGGAGGAACCATTCCTATAATCAGCTCAAGCTTCTCAATCTCTCACCACTCAATTCTCCAGATTGAATCCAAGACTTTGTTGTGTAGCCCTTGTGCAAATGTGTTGCCGTAAATCTATAAATACAACCTTTTGAAGCAAAGAATAGATCCCAACTTTGTGCAAACTTACTTTGTAATAATAGCAATCAAGCAATCAATCAATAGCAATAGCATCATAGCAATCATAGCATTAGTAGAATTAGAATCACAGCTGCATCATAGTTTTTACTGTAGCTTCCATTTATCATATTTCATGTCAGAATAGATTACAGTAGCATCAATATCATCTAGAAATCATTATCAATCATTAGATCATTGCATTTAGCATCACTCCATTCTCTAGATTGGTATTTTAAACAGTCAGACTGCTTACCAAATTTGAGCACCTTGCGTGACTTGATAAATCTTTGGAGATAGGAGACAATGAGACGCTTTCAAGTTTTATGTGCTTTAAATTAGTTAATTTATGTTATATCTTGATATAATGTTTCATTAAGAAGTGTTTTAGTTGTTTTAGTTATTTACTTATTTCACACTTACACCTTGCATTCCTAATATTAGGCATAATCTTCTTTCAATATATCAAATAACACGTATTGGTAAATCTATTTAATTCACTCTTGATTCAGTGTTCATTTGTGATTTGAATTCAAGACAACTTGTTGCAAAGGTTAGGGTTAACCATCATAATAATATCTATACCTTTTCTCATTTTCTTCTTGATGGTGACCACTCTCCTAGAGCTAGTGTGGGTAGTTGTTTAGATGGTGTTTTTTTGTGGTTTTTTGTACCTTTCTATTCATCAACTATTTGATGAGGTTGCATCATCTCTCGCTTCCTCAGATTTAAGTTTTGACTTGGTTTCCAAGACTTCAAATGAGTAGGATATACTTTTCTTTCCATATTTTCCTTTGTAGGATGGTTTCATGGAAGGTATATCAAATTTGTTTTGTCATTCCTCTTTTGTAGATTTGGAAGACATGTTTGAGGGGGTTCCTATCCTCCTTAATCACACACCGTCTTTGAAGGTTAAACATGAGTTTGCATATTTTTTTGTCTTCTTCCTTGATTGAGGTGACACCTGATTTTGTTGAGACATCTTGGGTTACACTTGATACATATTTAGAGATTTCATTCATGAGGCTTAGATTCCCTTTTTCTTCTTCATGGAGATGAGGTTTCTTCAACATCATCTCTTTCTTCTGAAGGGGAGACATGTTTTTTGGCGTTGGATTCTCTTTTGTCTTCAAACTTTATTCAATGATTGTGGAGCTAATTTATTATGGGGGGGCTATGTGGTCTCTGTCTTTCTCTCTTATGGGGGGAATTTGTAATTTATATATGTGACGGATGGTGTACTTGGGGGTATCATGGATTCCTCCATCTTTCATCACTTTCAAGATTGTATATTTTCTCTCTTTTGGGGAGGATTTTTGTTGCACTGGGTTTTCTCCTTTTCTCCATTTATGAGAGATTGCATTTGCATTTGTACATGGGTACCTAAAATGGCCTTGTAGCCGAGACCCATCTTTGTATTTTTTTGCATCATATGCATAGTAATCTTCTACCTAAGTTGTACTTAATAGGGGTTGTTGGTGTGAATATATGTCTTTTTCCTAGTAAATTTCCTTACTAGGGAGTTAGGGGACTTATTCACATGTTAAGTTTACTTAGGATTATAATATTTCTTCTAGAAGTCTTGGTTGTCATATCTAGATTTTATCTTGTCCTAGGTTGTTATGAGTTAGTTGTCTCATGTGATAGGATTAAGACACATGTCACATTCTTGTTTAATCCTATTTCTCACCTTGTCTATATAAGCAAGGTCATTGTACACTTTGTAACATACTTTGTACCTCATTATCATATTGATAGGTCTTAATATCAAGCAAGCTCATTTTCTTGCATACTCTCTTGTGGAAGGAAACCATTATTTTTGGAAGTGGTATTGGGTATAGAGCTAATCTTCAACTCTTTCAAATAAAAGGTTGCCTCCACAAAATATGAATGCAAGAGTGTCTATATGGTATCTAATCTCACTGGAATGTATGGGTAACTAGCTTTTTCTTATACCTAGTACATAGAAATAAAAACTAGATACATAGCTCACTCCAAATCAAAACCAAGAAAGCAATAGCATTAAAAGTATGAAACCCACCCATAATTGTTAAAGGGGAGAGGGATGGTTTTACTATTCAAATTGTGTGTCTTATTGTAATGCATCAATGAGAAGAAATTTCATATGAATGTTCCCTAGAAAGTACTTAAAAATAGAAAAGAGTGTGCAAACCAAGGAACGCATACATGAAGGTAGACAAGGTTGTGATTGCAAACAAGAAGGCACAAAAAATACCCCATGCCACTTTCTAATGCAGTGCGAGTATTAAATAAGGTAGAACATGATGTGTGAAATCCCCAAAAAACATGTAGAATAGTAGCACTTTATCTCAATGTGTCTACAAATGAGAAAGCGTATTCAAAAGATACCTAAAATGCCCAAAAATGCTAACATGCTAGAAAAACATAAATAATAGGTACTTGGGGAAAAATGATCAAATGATAGTGCCAAAATATCCAATTAATCAACAAGAATATGAAAAATGACAAATTGAATAAAATATACTTGGGAAAAAACCTAAAAAAATGTGCATGGATATTTGTGATGAGCTCTAAAATACTTTTCCAATGCCACAAGAAGCACATAAAATAGAGGAAATTTCCAAAATCTATGAGACTTAGAGCCAAAAATAAACATCTTACTTTTGATAGGATATAAAATAAACCATCAGCAAAATCTAAGAAAAATACATTCACCACTACAGAGTGCTAAGAATCACCTTCCAACAATATCTAATGCACCAAAATTTGATATTGTATACTTGAGTTATGTTGAAAAGAAAACATAGCTCCTTAGGGAAAAACTAGGGTGTAAGGGCCAGCCAAGGAGCCCTTTGTATGACTAACATCACAAAATGAAATATTTTGAGCTGCTAGAAAAATACTAGTTCATCAAAAAATGGGGAAATTTGACAAATTTTTTGAAATGTTTCATGAAATTACCAAAATTCATTAAAAAGCACCTAAAGTCACTGAAAAATGTTGAATAGGAAAAATGTGGCCATAATGTAGATAAATATGAGTTTTTTATGATTGAATGGGCTACTAGGAGTTAAGTGGTCGTCATGTGGCAAGAAAAAAAATTGATAAACAATCGATTGATCAGGGTAGAGCCACAAGGTCGCCTAGAGTGAAAGTGTAAAACCCTATTATGATCTAGTGTACATTGCCAATGGTGAGAAATGAGCTATCAAACCAAAAAAAAAATGTCAGTAATTTTTTAATGGTAATGACTAATAAAACATCACTAAGGGTTAATTTTTTTTGGAGAAATAATCGGAGACCATAGGAGTAAAGAAGGTGTCAAAAAAACTAATATAGCCATCATCAAAATCAAGACCCTCACCTTTGTTAAATAAAAACCTATCAAAAAATGACAAAACATCATCAAAATATTTAAAATGCCTGCCAATAGAGTAGATTGTAGCTAGTAGAGAAGTTAGAGTAATTATAATTTGGACATAGGTGTATGTTGTAACGTATAACTTGTGTTGTATGTATTGGAATTATTATTATATTTTTTTTGAAATAAGGAAATCAAACCTAGCGCACACATATTTTTTAGATTTTTTTTCTATTTTTTAAAATTTTTTCATGTGTGAAACAAATAACTTGTTGTTTGGTGAAAAACCTACATTCACAAGAAATAAAATATAAATATAATAATAAAATTAAAAATATTTAAAATTATACTTTTTGGAAAGCTTATAATAAGGGGCTACATACTTACAAAACATAATTTCTTAAAATGACTCTATTTGATCCTTCAAATGGTAAAGGAAAAGTGTTTTTTGTCACTATTTTGATAGGTGCAAAGGAGACTCCATTGTGAGTATTATTTAAGAATAGAGGGGTTCTATCCAAGGAGGTTTGATCTAAGGGGGTCTTATCTAACCCTCTTTAAGTAAAACCCTTTAGATGAAACCCCTTAAAGCTTAAATCATTATTTTTTCTAAAAATTATGTGATTTCAGGAAAAAACGAGGATGTCCCAAGTTTGGGACCCATTATTGTGGGATGACCCAAGTCTACATATTGATCATCATGATGAAATATATATGGATTAGCCACCAACTTTTGTCGAAGAGTCTTCACTTTTTTACAAGTTACATCATTCTTTGTATGGTCTTAAAAAATCCCCTAGGGCTATTGTTGGGAATAGGATGCCATTTAATTGCAATCCTAAATATTATTTCATGTATCTCCTAAGTCCTTGGAAAGTGTTTTCCAACACTAGGATTAAAAAGGGATTAAATTAGAATGAAATAAACATGTTAATTGAAATTTGTAATTAATTCTAAATGATAGGAACATGTGGGGACGCCCATGAAGAGCTCCTACAAAATAGGAGCACATGGGGCACCCACATGGAAGGTGGAACTCACCTTGAGTTAAGTTAATTGTATGGAGTAAAAGATAACACTTCAGTAATGCATGTAAAGATCCTAGAAGTTAGGTATTGATGTTTACATGCATAGTTTAGTTCAATTCAGTTTAGATCAGTTCAGTTCAGTTCAGTTCAGTTCATATTAGTTCAATTCAGTTCAATTCAGTTTAATTTAGTTTAGTTCTATATCAATTCAGTTCAGTTTAGTTCAGTTTAGTTCAGTTCAGTTTAGTTTAGTTCAGTTATGGTTAAGTTATCTTCAATTGCATGTAGTTAGTTTCAGTTGAATGCTAGTTGACTTCAGTTGACATGGAATGCATGACTATTGACTTGAGTTGCATGACAAATAATAGGTGACTACTTTCAGTTAATGGGGGATGATCAATCATGCATGATATTTGCATGAATTGATGGAGAGATATGTTTCAGTTAAGAGAGATTGACTTGGACCCACCTTGGGTGTCCAAGTTGGCATCTTAGAGTTAACACTTTTGCATGATAAGATATTTTATAAGGCTGAGTTAATTGGGCCTATTCTTGGGTGCCATCTTTGAGGATAAGCTTATAAGATATCTTTGGAATCAACATTGAGTTATGACTTCAGCTTGGGACACCCAAATGGATGAAGGACTTGTTTTGAAATTGTTCTTCATGATAGAACTCTACTTGCAAAGAATAGGCATGGGTTTTGTGAGATAAGCATTGTGCTTTGTAATTGTAAACTCTTTGGAGTTTACAAAGCTCATTATTGTCTATTTATTGTAGCAAGTTGAAGAGAGTTTATCATATTTTATTGCAGGTTGTGAAGAAGAATTGTTGATGGAAAAAGAAGCATCTCAAGTAAGGATTGGAATTATTGTAATCTTCTTCTAAGATTAAATAATACATTGATTCTTGGTGGAGTTTTTTCCCGAAAAGGTTTCTCCACAGTATATGTTGTGTAACTTCTTTCTTCTGGTCTTATTCTTCTACAATCTTCTATCTTCATTCTACAAATGGTAAAATGAATCTAAACATATAATCACCCACAAAGAATTTGTAAGAAAGAATACATAATTACAACCTCACAAATTTACAAAGTATTAAGCTACATAATTACCTCCATTTTCAACATTTGGTATCAGAGCTAAGGTTGGGTAGAATTTGGGATGCCTTTCTCTTAAAATTTTGAAGTTTTTTGGCTGTAGTGGGAGCTTTTACTATTGTGTTATTGTTGATTTTGGAAAATAATTTCATTACAATGAGTTTTAATTCTCATTTAGATATTGAAATATTAAATGGATCTAATTATGAGATGTGGAAACTAAAAATGGAGGATCTCTTTAAAGAGAGAGATCGGTGGTTAGTTGTTGGTAACGAGACAAAGTCACCTACATTGATGTCAAATTAGGATTGGGCTAACCTTGATAAGAAGGAAAGAGGGACCATAAGATTATGTCTTGCTAATGTTGTTCTCTTGACTGTTTCAGAAGAAACTACTGCATATAGATTGTGGAAGAGAATAGGTGATATTTATCAAACTAAAAGTCTTACTAATAAGTTGTATCTGAAAAGACAGTTGTATTCTTTAAAGATGAAAGATGGTGATTCTGTTGCAAATCATTTGAATACTTTTAATTTTATTCTAATTTAGTTAGCATCTGTAGATGTAAAGTAAGAAGATGAAGATAAATGCATATTATTACTTTTTTCTTTACCAGAATCTTGGGAAAATCTAATTGTTGCTATCAATGGTAGTGGTGCAGATTTGAAGATGGACAATATAATTCCTACTCTCCATTCAGAGTAGATGAGGAGGAAGTCTAAAATGGAAATCCAAGATGCCTTGTTTGTAAAAGGTAGGCCTGAGAAAAAGGAACCTAAGGGAGACAAGGAAGGGAAGGGTAAGTTTGAAGGACAAAGTAAGGTAAAGTGTTGGAACTGTGGTAAACCAAGACATGTGAAGAAGGATTGTAAGAATAAGAAAAAGAGTTTTGATTCTTCTACAGAGGAATCCTTAGATGACAGTAATCATGATTTGATCATTTCATGTAAAAATTTTAGTGATGACTCTTTACTTGATGTTAAAGAGTGATCTTTGGTAGTCATGATGCCATGTGTAGCTTGTACCATGGTTCAATGGGAGTTATTGGCAGTGACGTGGATGTATCATTGGTAAGGTTATCTTCATGTGATTGGGGATATAATTTTTTCTTGGTTTAGAGTGGTTGTTATTATGTCATGGTTTACTCTTGATATGTATTTAGAGTTTGGCATGGTACTTGTTCTTTTGAGACCTGGATGTATATATGTTATGGTGGATGTGATCTCCTAGTAGGAAATGGTTAGATCATGTTGTCATGTTTATGTTCTTCATTCATGCTTGGAGCTTCAACATTGATCTTGTGTAGTTCTCTTAAGTATTGGGTACATTAATCATTTTCTTGATTACTTCATGATAGTGCTATGTTGCATTTGGAGTTTGGCATGGATTGGTTGGTTATAGGTCCTCATGGATACTTGGAGAAATAGGTGAGGCTTGAGTTCTCTTATGGTAAGAGATATATGTTGGAATGGTTACTTGTAAGAAAATATTTTTTCAACAGTAAAGACTGAGAATCCTACACCTTGGTTGGACGTGAGTTCAACACACTTGGTGGTTTCACATGCCTCCAAAGAGGCAGTTTGGATACAGAGACTTGGGAAAGATATTGGTTTTAATTGCAAGTAAGTTAAACTTGAATGGGATAGTCAGAGTGCTATGTGTTTAGCCAAAAATCCTATGTATCATGCTTATACTAAGCATGTTGGTGTTTAGTATCACTTTGTGTGAGAAATGGTTGAGATTGGGAAGGTATTAATTGAGAAAGTTGAAACTTTAATCAATGTTGTAGATTATCTTACGAAACCAATTCCTACAGATAAGTTCTCTTGGTTCTAATCATTTTCTTGGAGCTTCATGATTATGTAGGTTGCATTTGAAGTTGGAATGGATTGATTAGTTGGTGCAGGAAGGCCATTGGCCTTGAGTCTTGTACTTGATTTATAATAATGATTCCTTGTTTAAAGAATAACTGTAATGTATAATGTCAAGTGGGAGAATTTTGGGAATAAGATGCCATTTTAATTGCAATCCTAAACATTATTTCATGTATCTCGTAAGTCCTTGGAAAGTGTTTCCCAACACTAGGATTAGAAAGAGATTAAAGTTGAATGAAATAAATGTGTTATTTGACATTTGTAATTAATTATAAATGATAGGAACATGTGGGGACACCCATGAAGAGCTCCTACAAAATAGGAGCACATGGGACACCCACATGGAAGGTGGAACTCACCTTGAGTTAAGTTAACTATTTGGAGTAAAAGATAACACTTCAATAATGCATGTAAAGATCATAGAAGTTAGGGATTGATATTTACATGCATGGAGTTCAATTCAGTTAACTTCAGTTGCATGTAGTTAGTTTTAGTTGAATTCTAGTTGACTTCAGTTGACTTGGAATGCATGACTAATGACTTGAATTTCATAACAGATAATAGGTGACTACTTTCAGTTAACGAGGGATGATCAATCATGCATGATATTTGCATGAATTGATGGAGAGATATGTTTATGTTAACAAAGATTGACCTGGACCCACCTTGGGCACCCAAGTTTGCATCTTGGAGTTAACACTTTTGCATGATAAGATATTTTATAAGGCTGATTTAAGTGGGCCCATTCTTGGGCACCAACTTTGAGGATAAGCTTACAAGATATCTTTAGAATCAACGTTGAGTTATGACTTCAGTTTGGGATGCCCAAATGGATGAAGGACTTGTTTTGACATTGTTTTTCATGGTAGAACTCTACTTGCAAAGAATAGACATGGGTTTTGTGAGATAAGCATTCTTCTTTGTAATTGTAAACTCTTTGGAGTTTACAAGGCTCATTATTGCCTATTTATTGCAGCAAGTTGAAGAGAGTTTATCAGATTTTATTGCAAGTTGTGAAGAAAAATTTTTGAAGGAAAAAGAAGCATCTCAAGCAAGGATTGGAATTATTACATAATCTTATTCTAAGATTAAATAATACATTGATTCTTGGTGGATTTTTTTCCCAAAAGGGTTTCTCCATAGTATATGTTGTGTAACTTCTTTCTTCTAGTCTTATTCTTCTACAATCCTCTATCTTCATTCTACAAATGGTAAAATGAATCTAAACAGATAATCACCTAAAAAGAATCTGTAACAAAGAATACTTAATTAGATCAACAATCTCACATATTTACAAAGTATTATGCTACATAATTACCTCCATTTTCAACAACTATGAGAAGATTGATGGTTTCTTTCTTGCATCTAGTTTCACTCATTACCACATGGATCACATAGTATATATATAGAGACATGGAGATGAAATTTTGATATGATTTTGATATGTTGATGACTTGATCCTTACTAGTAGTTCCTCATCCATGATTAAAGATATTCATCATAGTTTGATGGTAAAATTTGACATGACAAATCTTGGGCTTCCGCATTTCTTTCTTGGTCTTTAGGTTCTTTATTCTATTGATGGGATTTTCATATACCAACAGAAGTATACCATTGACTTTCTCCATTGATTTCATATGAGTGATTGTAAGCCTGCACCTACACTATTCTATTTTGGTTTCACTTTGATTACCAATTGCACCACACAAAGTAGTGTTGATGCTAATTTATATAGATAGTTAGTTGGTAGTCTTTCATATTTAACATACACACATCTAGATGTTACCTTTGTTGTTGGGCTTGTCTCTCATTTTTCACATGACCATCACGAGACTCATTGGAAGGAAGCCAATCATATTTTGAGGTATATTAGCAGCATCACTCATTTTGGAATCTAGTACACACCAGGAGCTTCATAGATAATAGGCTACACCAACTCATATTGGGTAGGAGATGTTAATTTTAAAAATCCCACTTCTGGTTTTGTATTTTCTCTTGGTTCTAGTCAATTTGCATGGTCTTGCAAGAAGAAAACCATTATTGCATTATCATCTACTGAGGTTGAGTATCGAGGAGCAATTCTTGCTATCTAGGAGGTACTGTGGCTTCAACAAATTATGACAAATTTTGGTCTTCCACTTGATCATCCTACTATACTTTGGTGTAATAACTGAAGTTCCATTCACATTTCACCCAACCTAGTTGAGCATCAGTGGAAAAATCACATCAAGATTCATATGCACTTAATTCAAAAACTTATGTAAGATGGTGTTCTATCCTTAGAGAATTTATGTGTTGAGGATTAGGTTGCAGACATCTTCACTAAACCTTTATCTTCACCTTGCTATATTACGTTATGCCAGTTTCTTGGGGTGACAAAAGTTGTCCTTGGGGGGTCTTGAGTCCTCCTTGATTTTTATATAGTTCTCTTTTTTAGAGGACTTTTTTCCACTAGGTTTTCTCCTTTACTCATTTTGTGAGACTTACTTTTGTACATACATGTACCTCATTAGGTATTATTATTGCGACTCATATTTTAGTGACTTGCTCCCTAAGTATCACTTAAGGGGGGTATTAGTGTGAAAAGTTTCTATACATCTAGTTATCATTTATCTAGTTCCTACACCTAATAGTACTATTCACACTAGCTTAAGTTCACTTGTTGCTTTAATTGTCTCACCTCATAGACACTTGACACATGCCTTCACACTTGTCCCAAGTGTGAACTACATATGTCACATCACTTGGAGGGTTAGTGTACCATTGTAAATTGTTACCCTTGACCATTTCACTCTATGTTCCCCCCCCCCTAAATTACTGAGCCTAATTGATATTCCTAAATTATGCATTTCAGAGCCCATTTGTACCATTTTCTAAGAAATTGCAAGCATTAAGCAAATGCATCCAATTGATATTTTTCCCCCAACACTTTAAGTCCTAGAAAATAGGTCCAAGACTCATTCGCCCTAGGGTGTATGGGTCCCCTTATTTTTCTAGCAACCATTTTTGGATATGTTGATTTCAATATTTTAACATTTAGAATTCAACTTACAAATGTTGGCTATCGAGATTTAATTTTTGGAAAATTAGATAAATGCCTATAAATACCTAGTCTTTTCACCATTTGAAATGAGAAGGAGAATTTATGAGAAAGAAATATTGTCAAGAGAAAGTCAAGAGCAACATCTCAGTGATTTATCGCAACAATTCAAGATCCAAGCATAATGTCAAATCTTATGTGAGTTTATGTGTGTTATCATTGTTTGTGAAGGTTAACCCTTGTTGTAGGTCTCCAAGCAATTCAAGAAATCAAGCAAGCAAGATCCAAGACCTTGAAGTGATTTGTATGACTTCAGTCCTTCAAGGAAACCATTGAAGGGTGGTGAGATGCAACACTTTGTTGATTCACCATTCCTTCCTATCATTTATCCATTTTTATCATTAACATTGCCATTGTGGAAGTGGAAACACTAACATGGGGTTTGACCAAGGCAATCCCCTAAATGGCACAACATTTCTTCTCTTTGTGAATGTGAAAATTTTAGGTTTAGAGAGGACTGAAGGAACTTTGAAGACAAATTGTTCATTGTTGCAATTGAAGCCCTGCATCATGTCAATTCATGGAAACTCGCCTACAAAATTATTTGACAACTTTGCAACCGGGAATCAAAAGCTCATACTTGATATTAGAGGACTGCAAAAATAATTTTTGGACACCCCCATAGGGACTTATACGTCCTTGGGCCACTCTGTCCTTGTATTCGAACCAATACCAACTTTTCTAGGTACCTAGGTACATAGTCCTCTGCACTTTCCACATCTAAGTTTGCAATTCACCGTTTCAATTAATCAGTTGTCAGATTCTTGCAATCTTCACATTAGTGCATATAGTCTAATTAGGTTAGTAAAAGAAAATCAATTCCAATCCATCTTAAGACTCAGAAAGATGTTGATGCAGATTTGATTGGCTCACCTCCATGGTTGAAAGTCAATCTACACACCTTGTTGATCTCCATCTTAATGAAACCCTATAAAAAGGCACACAATTGATTTTAGGTTCTTTACATTAGGCTTAGGATCACTTTTTTCTATGTTTTAGTCAGTCTTTCTGTTTCACCTTCCTACTTCCTCCTTGTCCTATATAAGCAAGGAGTGATAATTGAATTCTACACATTATATGATAGTTTATTGGCTTATGCATTATTTGATTCATTTTATGGTAGTTTGAATATTGCATTCATTATTTATTGCTCCAATAGTTTCTATATTCCTTATATACATATGTCTCATTTTTCTTCATAAGTTTTGATCTTCTTATCAATATATATATAGGATTTTTCTACACTTCATTCTTTACACATTGAAAAAGATTTTTTTATTTTTTTATTATTATTGTGCAAGTTATGTGATGTGTATGCTTAGTGACACATTTTTTGGGATGCATTTACTTTGAAAAATCACAAAAA
Organism: Sequoia sempervirens; assembly: GCA_007258455.2. Lineage (NCBI taxonomy): Eukaryota > Viridiplantae > Streptophyta > Pinopsida > Cupressales > Cupressaceae > Sequoia > Sequoia sempervirens. Next base: position 150,707 of record VDFB02158557.1, on the reverse strand, counting down.
ATATATTCAATAAAAAAATTACAAAAAAATATACAACTTCTAGTACTCACTCTTAACTAGATGTTTCTACTAGTTGGTTTTTAAAAATACCAAATGCAACAAAAAAAGGGGGACACGAACTAGACAATATAATATATTTTAGTTAAAAAAAAGGAACACTTTTGTGTGTGTGCAACATTTCATCATCTTAACCATAACTATTTTTTAAAAGATTTAGTAGTTTAGAAACTAGATTCGGAGTACTACAACTCTTGTTCATGTCGTATATTCAAATTTTGAGTGGATGAATCTCAAATTACTCATCCAAGTTCAAGGTTAGTTGATTTCAAGAAAGTGAAAAAGGTGGTCACTTTTGACCCCCTTTTTGTATAGCATTTCCATGCACTTACCCTTTAGTTGCTCTAATTATTCAATCGTATCCCAACCACAATTAACTTGTAATTGCTTATATGGTCCAACTAAGAGAGTTATTCAAGATTGTTAAATTCTAAGAGTAAACTTATAGAGTATCACAAGCACATCCCCACTTCAAACTTGTATAGATTTAACCTCCAATGTTAAATTTTAATGAAACAAAAGGTGAAATCAACTTTTTTGAACACTTTGAGCATATGGTTAACTCCTGATGTACTCCACTAATCACCAAAAGAAAATCTCAAGTCACTAATAAATATTATATAAGATTGTGAGATTGTGCATGTATTGTTCTAATACCATACATTATGGAATAGTACACAACTTCCTTTAATATCATAAAGCATTTATCAATGGAACAAACAAACCCAAAATCATGATGATTAGAGCCATCATAACAAGAAAAGAACAAAGATGCATTACACAAATGAATATACAATATATAAATGCTCAAGAGTGAGCTAGTGGTGAACATAGGGGAGAGGGGCCCATAGTTGAGCACCCTAACTTCGTGTTTCTCAAAATCCTATGTGGAAGTTTTAAATCACACCCAATTTTGTACAATAGTTTATTTGACAACTCACGTGCTTCTATATTTTGTTTTAGAACCACATCATCAATATGATGCCACATCAACATGCTTTTTGTTTAGGTATCCAAAAGAGGCCCAAAAAAAAAGTGAGATCAATAGTGGTGCACTAAGTCATGTTTTATTGGTGCGCAGATGTGGCATCAAATGATTTGTCAATTTGTGTACTTTATTGATAAAAAGTGTTTTGCAATTGGATATTAAGGTGCTTCATTGTGGGACCCACTGAGGACTACTTCTATCCCCATTGTTAGACCTCGCTCCACTATAGGCCCCTCTCCCCTATTTAACATCTATTAGTAAGAGATGTTGACATATAATCAATACATACAAAATACAAGTGTAGTACAAGTCTCCACCAAACTAGGAGAGTACAACCACCTTTATTAAATACATATTACATCTCTAAATAAATATCTATTAGAATGTAGAAGAGATATCACTTAGGGGAATAAATACCCACCTAAATAAAATATTCACAAATACGCATTAATACTATAAAATAACTACTTGGATATAATTAAATAAATATACACCAATAAAAATACAAGTCTTCTAACTCAAAATAAACAACCCATTCCCATATAAAATAATAATAATAATACTTTGCACAATTTTGACCGTAAACCACAATTAGTTTAATAAAACAAAAAATAATCATACCAGAAACTCTTCTTATTGTGAAGGAAGTGTAAGCTGAAGTCCAAGCTACGGACGGAAGGAATCAATGATAATTTTCCATTAAGCCCCATTAAATGGGACCCATGTTCATATAAGCCAATTCACATCGTCACACATTCCACACCCTCTGTTCATGCCACGTGGCCAGGATAAACCGACCGATAACACCTCGCCGCATTTTCTCGAGTTAATGGAATGGTCACTACCCTGAGTTAAACATCAGACAGATTGTCTCGAAATCGACGTTCAAGATTAAGCGCTATGCTTCAACGCATTTCTGAATATTCGTTTTAGACGGCTTTGCAATAAAAGAATAGCAAAGAAATATCACATCCTCCAGATGAAAGTATATTCAGAGCAGGTTATAGAATAAAATAAAGTATGAACAAGAAAAATGGAGGTCGAGGCTGAAAAAGCTTTCAGATGTGAACGAAAATGGTGGTACGATATTCGCTGCTCTCTTTTATAAATTCCTTTTTATTCATTTTTTGTGTAAATTTTTTTATACGAATCTCTTATGCTTCATCTTAGCGTAAAATTTTAAATGAGAAGATGTTTTGAACGATTCGAGAGCCTGAAAACCTTTAAAACACGGAGATTACTTTACGAATGAAAATGAAGAAAAGTAGCGCAGGAAAAGCTCTTATTTCATTTCTTTTACTTGAAAATTTTCCTTTGTTCGTTATCTTTAACAGAAAATCTGGTTATTTCTTTGTTTTTTCTGGAAAATCGGTTGTTTTCAACTAAAAAAAGAGTTATTTCGTCATTGTTTATTTTTCCGTTTCGTTTTTTTCATGGAAAATAGAAGTTATACCGTTTCTTAATATATTGTAATTATTATTCTTCATTTCGTTATTTGAAAAACTCATTATTTCATTGTTCTGAAATGCATATCTGGTTATTTCGTTGAATTTTTGCTTTAAAACCTCGTTAATTGGTTGTTTTTTGTTTGCAAAACTTGTCATTTCACCGTTTTGGCTTGAAAAACTTGTTATTTGATTAAAAAATTGATTATTTCGATGTTTTCCAATGTTAAATTTTACCTAACCCGGGAAAGAACCGGTTGAACTGAGGAAAAATGGAGAGAAGCCACAAAATATATCGAATTACACGAAGAAGTCCGTTAAAGCGATAGTTATTTTGCCCGAAAAGTCATTTTTTGGAACTTTTTCGCTAAGATTTTCCCCCCTATTTTGTTTGGCCTAGACAAGTAAACTGAGGAGAGAATCCCTAAAGTGGAGAAAAGCTGCAACATAATCAGAATTGCAAAAATAAATCCTTAGACCGATGGTTTTATTCTGCTCTGAAAAACTAATTATTTAGAATTAAAAAAAAAATTGCAGGCGATTTGCTAGAAAAAACAATTGCTTGAAGTGGCAGAGATTTGACAAATGCGGCATAATATACTGAATTTGCAGAAAAGAATCACGTTCAGCGGCGAAAAAATGAGAAAAGTACTTAAAATGCACTGAGCCGTCTTAAAAGAATCGCTCGACGTAGAGAAAATTAGATTAAAAAGCGACAAAAGCACAGAAAAGTATCGCTAAATGTGGCGGAAAGACCGCCGGTACGACGTTCTTTACGTCTTTTAACGCTTTAAGAATGCCCAATTGTTGCCTTTTCCATACGAAGTACTAAAGTCTCTTTTAACTTTCAAAGAAAAATTTCTGCCTGAGGCGATTGAACAGTCTTAAATCTGAAAAGATTGGCTGAAAGAAAAATCTACCAATTTAGTTATTCTTCTTCTTTGTTTATCTCAAGTCTTTTAAGCGCTTAGTTTGATTTAAGGAAGTAATTATTATCTGGCATTTAGATCGACAGCAGTCGTGCATAGGAGCATGCCAGGAATCGGCGGGATTCGAACTGTGTACCTGCCAGGCGGTGGCTAAAACTTCAAAGCATTTTTAATAAAAGAATAACATTTCTCTGACCATTTCGTTTCTGAATCTTTTTAGAGATCTTATTTTCTTGAGCAGAGCTATCATTTATCTGTAAGTGAATCGGTACTTTGAAGAAAGAATTACTTTTATCATTTTTAACAGATTTGTTGCATTATCTTTCAAATTTGAGAGAGATTTTGACAGATTTTACATATAGAAGCTCTTGGATGCTGAATTCAGGGATATTTGATACAAGCTTTAGCACTATTGATTAAAACTGACGGAAGAATCACATACAAATTTTATTTTCCAATCTAAACAAACGTGATTTTTTCTCCACAAATATTGACAGAATTGCGATTTTTTTTTTGACAAATATTGACAGAAAAATGTCCTTATGCACTTGGGCCACTGTAGTCTCGACTGTGCCTTCTCAGAGCGTTAATGCTGTCCAAACGCGCGATTTTCCAGATAATCAAGGTTAAAAATCTTCTAACTCAAATATTTTATTTTAAGTGAATATAGCAGTGTACTGTTTCTGTAGGTTTTCTGGAATCATGAGTAGTTTTTAAGTTACCGCAGACAGACCCCAAGCGTCCATAAACTTAAGAACTAAATAGATGGTTCTAAGATTTTAAAACTACGTAAAATTAAACTATAAAACGTTTGGGACATCGAAGATTATGATATTTTTTATGCGATCGATTCGTTTGTCTGTTAACGAATTCGTTCAAAATTTTGAAAAAAAATTAGTGAATTTTGGCATGTAGTTTTGCTACATGTACTTTTTTGAGTTTACAGCAGAGAGATTGGAGGTGTTAGCAAACTCAACTACCTAGCACATTATTCTTCGAAGTCTACACAAGACTAAACTATTGAACATGTTAGACAATGAATATTGGTATAACCTAAATATCCACGGGTTTGAAGATTGATTTGCTTATCTGTTATCATTCAAAATCAAGCAAAATTTAATTAAGCTTAGAGCAGAGAAGCCAGAACTGTTACTAAACTTAAATAACAGATAATTCTAAAAATTCTACAGGAAACTTTAATATTGAACATGTTTTACAATGAAGAATAGGATATAACCCACTAAATATCTCTGAATTTCAATCTATTAATAAATGAATATCGATGGTTTTTGTTATCAATTTGCTTTTAGCTAACTATTTTTTCGAAGGCAAGCACTTATTCAAGAAGCTTACTTGAAATTTTGCAGTTTGCTGATTCATGTAGGAGCAATAGCACAGAGATCTGAAATGTCTGTAAACGTAAACACTGCAGATGTTATAAGAACATCCTGCAAGATCCCTAAATATCAAACATTTCAAACAATGAAGATTAGGATGCAATACCCTAATATTCGATGTTTATGTCACAATTTGCTTGCATGTTAGCTCTTTCGTTCAGGAAAAATGTTCGCAATATTTCAAATAAAGATATGATCAGACCACTCAAATTATTGTCTGTTTTTCACATGTTTTTCTTTTTTTCACATTTTTCAACAATTTTCACCCAGTAATTCTGCCAAAAAAATTGGCAACAACTCAGACAATAAGCTTAAATGATCGAATAAAGTGAATACTTTTGACATTGATTTGGTTATCTTTTACCATTTCGTTCAAACAAGCCTGAAATTCTTTCCTGACAAGAAATCATGATATCGACTGCTTGAACCATTAATCTGATCAAAATTGCCAATTTTGTTCAGCAAATTTTTAGCAGCATTTCAATCGATGTAGGTATTGTGAGTACCTAAATATCTAATTTATTTTATCAATTATTTTCTTTTTCTGATTGTTAACTATTTGTTAAATAGCTATGCAATGGTTTAAAAGAACAATCTAAAATTTTATATTTTTGTCATCAATTTGCTCATTTTTTCTTTCAGTTTGTTAACATTTTTGTTCAAATAATTATGCAGATTTTGAGCAATATTTGAGAAACATCAGAATAAATTAATAACCTAAATATTGCAATTTTAAATTTTTTTTTAATCCATCTGTTAGCAATTTTTCTTGAAAATAATGCAATTTTTTGTCAACATTTCCTAACTGTATTTTTTATTTTTTATTTGCTCATTCTGTCGTTCCTCAACAATTCCCCTTAATAACCAGGCAAGGTTTTCGCAACGTTTTAGAAAAGAAAATAATGTTCAAACAATCTGAATTAATGGCTGTTTTTGACATGAATTTGTTTCTTTTTCCTCCTCGTCAAGGATTTTTTTTTTTTAAACAACTGGATTAATAGCTATCAGAATCTAAGCTCTTGTAAAGTGGATTACAATATGATAAGCTCTTTTTTAAGTGGAGTACAATATGAAGTTTTTTTAAGTTGATTATAATATGATAAGTAAACATATATCTAAATCAAAAGTAATTTTAGAAAATTTCACCTTGACAGATGGTACAATCACAAAACATAATAAATGTCAATAATCTATTTTAACGTGATGATCTGATTAGCTAAATGTAATTTTTTTTTCATTTATAAATTGTTTATTGGAGGCCTAAAAATATAGAATTTAAAGATATTACACTGCTAAAACAAGCCTCAAAAATCAAATAATAACATAAACATCCACAGTTTTCAGCTTTTCTTGACAAAAAGTAAAGTATATCGTTTCAGAAAATTTAAAGATCTTACCCTGCGGGAAAAGAAGCTGAAAACTGAAGGGTCATTTAACCTAAATATCAACTGTTTTGTTGTAGGTTTATTAATTTTTTCAAAGAACCTGAACATCTAAAGCTTTTGTCGTTTCATGTCTCACCATTTTCTGTATTGGTGGATTATAAAGCATGCATACGCATCTTGTTCTTGAATAGGATCTACTAAATGAACCTCAAAACTCAAAATAGTCAAATTAATCTAATAATGCCCAATTTGATCTGATTTTCTTAGGGAGTAGCTTGAATATCCTCAGTTTTTGTAACAATTTTGTACCTCTTTGATTAACAAGTAAACGCACGCACAGCTTATTCTAGGAGAATTTTAATTTAAAGATACTAACATAGTGCTGACTCTAGAGTCCCAAGCACGGTGATCAGCAATGAGTTTTGCTGGCTTGATTTCCAGAAAAATATATTATACTATAAAATACAATACTTGCAAGTCCCCAGCCCAGTGGTCAGCAACTAGTTTTGCTGGCTCTACTGGGCAAAATCCGTGAGTAAAAACCTCCGTTTTTTTTCCTAAAATAATGAAAAGAAGTATATTGCTCATAGAATGCCCTTCCCTCTTTAATTCCTTACGCCTTGCAGGTTCCAAGCTCTACAAAGCAAACATCTTCAAACCCTGGCTGTACTATTGCGGTTCAACTTAAAATTGATTGGCAAGAGTCTCATTAGATTGCTACAAAATACTGTCTGTAATTTCAAATGATCAAGTAACGTAAATATAACTGAGTTAACTATTTCTTTCAAATAACTATGCAAAATTATGCCAAAATACCTAAATAATTTTTTTTCCAAAAATCATTTCTTTGCTAATTTTTCCTCTGTATTAACGATCTTGTTTAAATGATTATACAGAACCAGTTCCTATGCCCTCGTTTCTTTATTTCCTTGAACTACTCGAGGCATTAAACAGCGATGGAAATGACAGCAGCTGCAACGACAATCACATTTTTTTCTGTCGAGAAAGTATTAAGAGCTCCTCTTCAAGCCTTTTCGACGGCTACAATGACTCTGCCAACGGCCTTGACAGATTCTTCGATGGTCTGTCAAATGACGGCATTGTTTTTGACGGCAGCGAAGAGAGCACAAGCAAAAGCACGCCGTGGACTTGTGAGCCGGCATTTTTATCTTTGAATTCGGAATATTATGCCACACACGGTTTTGATTATGTTTTCCCCATGGAAACCTCAGCCCCATACAAGCAAGATTTTATGAAGTCTGGACATATGGTCGACAGGGTATTCTGCGATTGGTCGCCTGAATGGTTTGAAGAGGAGGAGACTCAAGGAAAAGGTATTTCATCTCAGAGTGCTGAAAAAACACAGTATTCTTTAGAAAATGAAGATGGCATCAATGCAATAGAAGCAGTCAAGCACAACTAGAAAGAAATACATCAAGTTCCATTTTGCTCTGCACTGTACTTTTAAAATTCTTTGTCATCATAACCGGTTTACGCAAAAAAAAAAACAAGCATGTAACAGAGTTAAGGTAGGAGCCCCAAACCAAGTGCGGCTTGAGAAGGTAGTAGCTCAGTAGTAAAGAACAAACCTAACATCTTACCACTACGCTACAAGACATCTTTAGTTCACAATGTTGATTGTTTCCAACCATAACCAAAATTTGGGTTTTCTTTTAATCTGCTTTGTGCTAGTATTTGATATCAATTTAATCAATCTCATCTTCAGCTTTGTTTCAGGAAGTATTTATTTTTTAATGTCCTCAGAAAGAATATGAAATAATGAGGATGATTTCATCTATCTTTTTTTTAAAAAAAATTTAATTTGACTTAAAAACTACATTCTTGATATAAATACATTAATTTGATATATAGTAAAAAAATATCTTTATTAAGTAAATGTCTTCTAAACCCTCAACCCTAATTATTAAGAGGATGGCTCAGGTTGGGGTCTGTGGGAGGGTTAAGTGTTTAATTTAAAAAACAATAAAAAATGTTACAAGATTCGCTAGAATATTTTTCTAAATAATAGCAATCTTTATTTTTTAGTTCAAAAATTGGAGCAGGTGTATTTGGGGTGGGGTTAGAAATTATTCACCAGTTTAAATTTTTTTCTGTCACTTATCAATTATCCAAGTTTTTAAATTTCCACCAATTAATTTTTTATTATTTTATATTTATCTACTTTGTTGAATTGAATATGCAAAATAATAAAACTTATGAGACCACCAACAGAACTTAATATTTTAAACTTGAACTACACAACAATAATACTCTTATTATTAACCACCAGTTTAATATTTTAAATTTAAGCTACACAACAATAATAATGAAACCAAAACTATCCATAAGACCCCACCCTTAGGGAATTTCCTATGCCGTTCCTACTTAATTTTTAAATGCAGTAGCGCAATGAATCACTGCTTTCTTTTTCCAAAAAAGTTTGAATACACTCAATTTCAACAATGTAGAGCAAGGAAAGTATCCTGAAACGCACTCAGAATGCTGTGTTCTCGCTCACTATACCTTTATACAGGATTCAGAAAGTCTTTAGCGTGTCTTTCTCCGACAAACATGGTCCAACATCCGTATAATTTAACTACAATTATTTTATTTTATTTTGAAATTGGCTAAACCAAACCACATATTCAACCATTAAAGTTTGTGTATAATTATTTCATTATTTTAAAATTACATGTATAATTGTGTGTTTTAATGCTACGTTTTCCTCCATGCTTTTGTTGCTGGTGGTACTCTCTTCTGCCTGTAATATAAAATTCATATCTAATAAGAAATAATTTAATTTCAACGAAACAGGTAAATAATTCATTTTATTTGTAAGCAAAACCAAATAAAATAAGATTTACTATAACACATACAGGAACTGTAACTCATTTACTTGCAATCAGAGTTTTCTTCTGAAGTAAGAATTTGTAGTTCTTTATATAGGCTCATAGCCTTTTGCCTAAAAAAGAATTTGTAGTTCTCCTACATCCTTTTAAGCTATCATATTTAAAACCATTACATAGCAGTTTATGCAACAAATTAAAATAAATTTTAATTATATAGTTTAAAAGGGAAAAATAAGGGCGGGGGCCCTAGCTCGGTTGGCTAAGTAATTCCGTTGCGGCTCTGCTGGTCACGAGTTCTAGTCTCCCCCGTCCCGTGGTACCGGAGGGCGGTGTCCCATTAAAAGTTTACGGCTTTTTAGGGTCTGATTCCAAAAAAAAAAAAGGAAAAAATAAATAAATATGATAAATTAAAAATATTAAATATTTCAAAAATTATTTAATTGTTGTTGAAAATGAAAAATTAAAATAAAATATTTGAAGTCTTTATAAAAAAATTCTATGATTATTTTGAAAAATCTTAATAGTTATTCAATAAAGTGTTAATTTGTTTGTTTTTAATAAAGTGCTAATTTGTTTGTTTTACACATGTTACTCTTTTTTTTTTGGTTGGTTGAATCTGGTTTGACTCAGTTTTGACTGGTGTTGTTTAGTATATTACAATAACAAATTTTGTATAATGACAGAATGATATAGAAGATCACATACATAAAAATCTAAATCTAAACACATCAACATCTATTTTTAAATTATAAAATTAAATATATAGACATCAATATATGTGTGTGTGTGTGTGAGAGAGAGAGAGACAACAAAACCAAAATAATCTACATATATTTATATACATATATAAACTATAAATTTTAAAATATAAAGATAAGTTTCATATTAGATGTTCTATTGAGATTTGAACTTAGCTCTTACATGAGACTTTAAAATTTTAATCTATTAAACTTAAACCCTTGAACTTTATCAAAATATAAGAAAAGCATTTGTTTCAAAGTCATCAAAATTTTAAAATATATTATCACCAAAGTATTAAAAAGTAATATATAAATATTTAATATTTAATATAATTTTTAATTAAATAAGATAATTTAAAATTAATATTAATAATTGATTTTGCTTATGATCTAAAATACAAATACTTAAATTTAAAATTTATTATTATTGAAAAAAAACTATAAATAATATATGGTGTCATCTTGCCAAAAATAAAAAAATAAAAAATGTTTATTATTATTTTTGACAAAGAATAATTAAAGTGATATATGGTGTCATCTTGCTGCCCAAAAAAAATCTTTACTACAATACCTTATTTTGGCGCTTGTCACTTCCTTAAAGTTTTGAGAAATATTTTTGGCCCTTACATCATTAGTAAGACCATTGCTCCTTCAAAATTAATAGTAAATGAGATCCATCCTTAATCAACTTGAGGAAATATTCTAATAAATATTATTTTAATATGTGGAGCCCCGCATCATTAAATGTGCTTTTTATTTTGTTACGGTCCATATAATTTATTTGTGTGGATTCAGTAGCATGACTCCAACCATGTGACAAGTCTGTTTTATTATTATTATTACTTAGGTAACCTCGTGACAAACGAGAAATGGTTGGTGAGCTATAAACATAAACAAAATTTTTACCTAATATAATATGTAAAGTAAGGTATCGTGCACACTTTCTTTTTAGAAATCATTTTTAAAAAAATCTGGGAAATCTTCAATTGTTGAGGATTTCCTTGTCAATTATTTTCTTAATGGCAATTTTGATTTACATATAAATTTGGGGAAAGGATGCAAATGTAATGGTAATTTTATTTCACCTTAGAATTAATGTTAGATTATAATAAATGTTACAATATTCGTGGATATTTTTGAGATTAAAGCGTAATGGGATGAAATGTTTTCTTAAGGTGAGGCATCCCATCATGTAAGAGGTTTCAAGGGATTCTTAGTTGTCTTCAAGACATCTAAGAGATGTTTAGGCATCTTTTGATCGTTTTGAAGATTGTTGAGAGTCTCTCACCTAGAAATTATGATTCATATTATTAAAAAAAAGAATTATACTTAATCTAGTTAGCTTGACCCTAATATGCTAGTGGGCTCCTTTAATGACCTCACACCACCTAAAAACCTATAAATATGATATGTCAACCTCAAAAATGACAAAACAATATGTTATTTGCATTTAGTTTGAAAAATAGGAAAAGTCTTTATCACTTCAATTTTATTTGTTGAAAACATATTTAAGAGTCTAAAAGTTAAATCTTCATTTAAAAAATAATTGATTAAAATATATAATAATATTTTAATATGAGTACTTAATTTATCAATTATCAAACAAAACAAACCAAGGTTGAAGGAGTTCTAGTATTGCAACTTTTTTGTATCCTTAATTTATGTGTTTCATCTTATCTAGAGTAAGAAAAACAAATGAAGTTTTTGTGTCTTAGTTCATTTGTCATTAAGTTTATGCAATAAATACAATCCACTCAATTTTCTTTAGTCTAACAACATTATAACCACATAACAATACTTCACCTACATATACAATTAACTTAATTTGGTTTATCTCTAAGACTTATTCTAATTTCATAAATTATCATGTATTGAGAGAGACTAATTAAAAGAAAGTTTGTACTCAATTTTAATACATTGAGTGAAATCAAGATTTAAAACTATTTTTCAAGACAATTTAATGCTTTAACCATTGCATACTATTGCCCTTTTCTTTACCAATAGATTAGAGTACAATTTGCTTAACATTGTTTAAAGAAACTCATAGAAGCCTTAAAAGCTAAGTAATCTTATGTGGTTAAATAAATAGAGAAATTATTAAAAAATTCAATTTAAGTTAAAACCAATATATCATCTCTTATCCATGACATATATGCCTTCCTTCTAAGGAATTATGTAATGTCCCATTTTTAGGACCTATTACCACTTACCCTAAAATTATAAAAGTCTCATTTTGTCTTGTGTTTGAACCTTATAAATGTTTAAAAAAAAAAAAAGTGTGTAAGTGCTTGGGTCAATTTTCACACTTGGGAAATTTTTTGGGGTCTCCCTAACCTTGGTGTCATTTTCTTTATATCCCTGATCACTTGATTCCTCATGCTTTGGACCTTTGAGTTTTCTCATATTGTAATGCATTTTCTTCATCCCCCACTTCCCCACTTCTTTATTATTTTCCTTATGCGGGTTCCTAAATTTTCTCTTACCTTAGTATTGTTTCCCTCATTCCTCCACTTTCTCAACTCTTGCTTTGTCTTACCTATCATAATTCTAGGTTTTCCTATGTCAATGTCCATTTTCCTTCATTTCCCTCAAGTCCTTGATTCCCTAGTTCCTCATGTCTCAGACCTTCAATATTTCCTCTATTAACATACCTTGTCTCTATTCCCCACAACTCTACAACCCAACTCCCTCCTATCTTATGGGCCTTTAGAATTATGTTTCCCTCTTTGCACTTCATTTGAAGAAAGTAGTCACCCTAATTCCCAATCCTCCAATATCAGCTATCCATAAGTCTCAACATCAACTATATCAAGTGGGCTCCCCCAAAAAAACCTTCTCACATACCTAAAAAGAATTTGGAATATCCAAGAACCCTAAACCTTGATCTCCACTCCTTCATCACTCTCGAGTATATGTACTTTCAATTTTTCCCTTCCTTCATCCCTTAGGTATTAGGTATATTGTATTCTTGATCATTGATCCCCACTATTATGGATATTCTAAAATTTTGATCCCCAACCTCACGCTTCCTTACTATTTATAAATCCTTAAACCTTTTCATCTCTCACTCCTTTGTGACACTTGGCATCCTACTCTCACAACCCTTGATCCACTCATTCTTACATTGAATGTATCCAAACCCTAATCCTTTCTCCTTCCAACATTCAATATTTTTAATCCTAATCCCTACTCATTATTATGCTTCATTCTTCTAAACTTTCAAGTTTCACTCTACCATCATCCTTCTTGTGAAATATATTATCAAGGATCTTGAATTTCATTCCCCAATGTCTTATTTCTCTTCCTTCTCGATCCTAGGGATCTTTATCTCACTTTACATCTAGGTATCCCTAAAAATCATTCCACAAACATTTGACTTTGGACCTTAAAAAATCTTAATGGTAGCATAGTAAGTGGAAATCACTTGAATGAGATCCCAACTTTTGATTCTCTAGTCCCTCTTATAATTTTATCTTTCAATAACATTTCCTTGAAACCCACCATTTAAATGACAAAACGCACCTACCACCCTACATGATCCAAGATGTCATCAATGGCCTCAAATGGATGTGATATGACAAGGAAAAGACATTCAACACCTATATATGTTTGGGCCCGTCAAATACATGGTTGTCACAAATGCAAAAGGGTTGATGATGCATAGGACATGGTTTTAGGTACATGGCCATGTGAAGACAATCCTAGCAGAACATAGCCAACTTATGCATTGAAATTTGACACTCTTCCTCCCCCAAGAATTGAGGTAGATTTGGGGATGGTATTTTAGGCCTCAAGATAGGCCTTCAATCTATATATAATTATGGCTACTTCACCAATGTTCATCTTTTGTTTATTATATCAAACAAACCCCCATTTGCATAGTTTTTTTTTATCTCTATTATTTATCTAATTAATCCAAGGATGAAAACCCTTGGGTTCTAAATATCAGTGTATGAAACCCCATCAATTTCCTCGAGATTGGAGGATGATTTTTTTTTTAATTTTCCTAAGGGTAATCTCACATAAAGGTTGCAATTTGTGTTGAAAATCATAATTTGAAATATTAATAAAAATATTCAAGTCTAGTGCTAATGTGAATTTTTTTATATTTCATGTAATATATTATCAATTCTTACAAAAATCATACAAATCAAGTCATCACAATAGCATTAGAGCTTATTTGAAATTTCAATATTTAACGAATTTGTGTTAAGGTCATCATAGTGGTACAAAATCTTTGATCTTGCTAGCTTATAAAGTAAATTGTTGATGCTAATCAAGGGGGGTTCTTTTAATCTATGATAAAATGAAGAATTGTGGGGTTATTCTCCTACAAGGGTTTTCTCCATGTAAATTTGTGTTGCAATATATTGTTGATATAAATTTTTATGTTTTATGTTGTGTATCTTCTCACTATAATTGTTAAGGTTTTGTAAAAATTTACACTATCTCTCCTCTATAGATTGGTGTAGGAAGTGTTTTTACGTACCTTACTTCCTTTCAATTGGTATAAGATCCTGGCCAATTTTGGTCTAATTGTTGGGTAGATGGTTTTTTATCTAATCTTCATTTGAGTGGGAGTTTATTGCAAATTATTTTGTGACATTGTTATAGGTGTTGAGATTAGGGTGTATCAAACTTTGCAAGTCCTAGCATTTATTTAATTGTTTAATTATTCATTTTATGCCTATTATGTCATGTCATTATGTGGGACCTACTAGGTGAGGTGGCATCCTACATGGAAGTGACTAGGATGACATGCAAGCTAGATTTTTGAAAGTAAGCATCTCATTTGGTGACCCCATTGTAAGGCTATTTATGATAGATTATGATAGGTTATGACAAGTGGAAGAGTCAACTATGACAACACTATGACAAGTAGGTCCCATGTGATGAAGGTGCTTATGCATTCATATAAGAACATTGCATGTTCAAGGGTCCTATGCATGAGGAGGAATGAATTAGAAATAGAAAAGAGCAATCGCAAGTGGGCCTTGATTATGATAGTGCTTTACATGCAAGTTTGTTGCATGCATACATGATAGAAGATATTTAATTAATGTTGATAGAAGAAATTAAGAATTTAATTAAGGGTAATCCCACAATATTGGTTTACACTTTTTAGCCAAACTTGACATTGAAATGAACATTTTGAACTTTTTCTTCACTTTTGAACATCTATAGCTGCTAAATCGTGAGGAATTTGAAGATGATGCAAAGTAGTGATTTGTGAAATTTTATCTTTAAATTCTTAATATATATTTTTTTTTAAATATTTGGAATCAAATTGCATTTATTTTTCCATCTCCTTTGATAACTAGTTTTTAATAGTAAACACCATTTCCAAAGAGTGGCGTGTACTTGCTAACACATAACTTTTTTTTATATGAAGGATAAATTTTTTTTTTTTTTAATTTAGATTCATAACTACAATATCTAGTGCATGCAATTGGTTTCATAGTGTTTTATTAAATATTTTTTTCTTAATTAAGTTTTGAAGTCAAACCAATTACAATTTAGACATAAGTTTACTTGCTAACATTTTTTTTTTTTGTATGTATCGAATTTTTTTTTTATTATTTGTTGGATCAAAGACATCAATATCAAGTTTATAAATATTTTTCAGTTTTTTTTTGGTAATCTACTATTTTTCCACATGTACAGAACAAAGAGTTTGGTTTTCAAAAAACTTACAATAAAAAATAAATATAATAATCAAATTAAATACTTTTTAGGAAGCTTATAATAAGGAATACATACTTAAAAAAAAAAAAAATTAAATGAATTCATTTGATCCCCCAAAAGGTAAATCAAAAGTGGTTTTTCATTAGCATTTTGATAGGTGTAAAGGAGACCCTGTTATAGACATGGTTTAAAACTACCAAGGTTTTATCCAAGGGGGTTTTATCTAAGGTGGTTTGATCAAACTCTTTGCAATTGGAATCCTTTCAATGGAACTTTTCGAAGCTTAAATCATTATATTTTTAAAAAATATGTGATTTCAACAAAAATTAGGATGTCCCAAAAAGTGTAAACCACTATGGCATCACTCTTAAATAACTCAAAATTATTTAATCAATGTAGATGGGGAAAATTGAAGAAATAATTCAATTACTTAAAATTAAAGTGGATGAGGAAAATTGATGAAATAATTAAAAAAAATTATTAAAAAATTATTTAATTAAAGCGGTCGAAAGAAAATGATAAATTAATTAAACAATTTAAAATTATTTAATTAATCATGGCAACTTGGCAGAGGTGACATGGCTTCACACGTGTCGCTGAGTTGCGCTCAGAACATTTCCCAGGTTGGTGCGGTACAGGAGAGAGGGATCAAATTTATTATACCGTCTGATCTCTGGCTTCTGAGTGTCCATGATGGCACTGACAACATCCTTGGGGTGATTGCAATACTCACATTCTTTGTGGGTTTTATATGCCATATTATGTGATTCATTTGGCATTTTAATGGTGAATGTGAGAGGATGGAGACTCCCATTAGGCTCACTACTTCTAGGAAGACTTGGGCATTCCTGGGCAAGATTACTAACTGACGGTTGCGGTTAGTTTTCGTTGAGTCAGGTCTACTGGCAATCAAAGCATACAAATTGATATTGGGGAAGGAGTTCTTGTTATCTACATGACGATACTGAATGAAGGCGAACACTGTGTCTCGCTTCATTGTGACTTGGACCTTCCTAAGGCGATGATCCTTCTAATAACTCACAAGTTGGTTACGGCTGATCTTCTCGGCGGTGTGGAGGAGGTGTTAATTATTGTTGAGTCGGGATTCTTTCTGGTGTGATGTTCATGGTCTCAGCATTGTTGTATGGTAACTTTTTTTGTGAGTTGATCATGTCAATTCCATATGGATGGTTTGTCTTTGGCTTGGTTTCCTTGTGTTTGTGGTTTGTCTGGACAATATGTAATGAAGTTTATTGTGACTTGACTTTCTTGATGGTTTGGATGATGGGGGTTCTTTTTGTATGTCGATGGGTGCAATAGACTCTATAAGGGGCTATTTCTGGGTTGGGAAAGTATGATTATTTGCCATGGTAGAACCATGTAAATCTTTTTTTGCATATAATATAAAACTATTTACGTACCAAAAACAAATAATTAAAATGGATAAGAGGAAATGGTAAATTGATTAAATAATTAAAATTATTTATTAATATTGATGATGAAGATTTACAATGGATGAGGAAAATTGATGAAATAATTAAATAATTAAAAAAATATTTAATTAAAGTGGTTAGAAGAAAATGATAAATTAATTAAATAACAAAAAAATAATAATTAAAGTTGATAAAAGGGAATGATAAGTTAATTAAATAATTGCAATTATTTATTTTTTTAATAAAAGGGGTAAAAACTTTATTGAGATAGAAAAGCAAACAAATCAGAGAGTACAAAGGACCCACCAGGGGTCAAGAAAATAAGAAAAAAGTTAGGAAACACCTAAAAAGCATCACATATCTTCCATCACAGAATCCTCCAAAACACGAGATAGGTCCTCAAGGAGGCCTTCCTAATCCTCCACCAGCCAAGCATCCATCCTCTCAAAAGCCCATCTGGCCAAGCAATTTTCCACCTTGTTCCATTCCCATGGGATATGAGAAAAAGTGATACTATCCAACATCCCACTCAAAGTAATAAGTTGCTTGGCCACAACCCTTAGCTGTCAATTTACCACATCAAACTACTATTTATTCAACCTGTCAATTACAACCTAAGAATCTGACTCACAAACAATGTTCCTCTAAAAAAGGTCATAAGCCCACTCAAGAGCCAAAAGAATCGCTAAGGCCTCCATATAGTTATTGGTCTGCTTACCTTTATACAAAGAAAAGAAGAAACTCACTACCCTTGACTTATCCCTGCCAATACCCCCCACCTCAGCATGACTAGGATCACCCCTAGATGACCCTTCCATATTAATTTTCAGAACCCTTAGAGGTGGGGGGCTCCAATAACCTCTACGTTGGATTCTCACTTTGCCACACCTTCTCCACCCAAGCTGAGGGTAACCCCTACCACCAACTGGAATCTACAGAGTGCTAACCACGTTGAGGTCACCAGGATCCACTGGGATCGAAAGGTCACACTTTGCCACCAAAGTCTCCTAAATAACCCCTAAAATCCTCCTCCAAAGTTGACCAACCACAAGTTTTTTATCCAAAAAAATCCTACGGTTGTGTTCCAACCAGATATGCCAAATAATCAGACTAAGACCAATTTTCCAAGCAATTTCAAGAAAAGAAGTCTTCATTGGCGGCCTTCCCTAGCTCCTCCAAAACTCCTCCAAAGAACAAGCATAACAACACGGTAGGTTCCAAGCTCTCCACTAGGAATTCCAAATCATTCTAGCAAAGGGACATTGAAAAAAGAGGTGTGAGGAACACTCCTCATGAATATTTCACATAAAACACATAGAAGGGCCCATGAATCCATGCTTTCTTAGATTCTCCCAAGTAAGAAATTTCTTCTACACCACAAGCCAAGCAAAGAAATTACACTTAGGCCAAGAAAATCTATTCCAGACTAGTTTCCACCACGAAATTCCCAATCCCCCAAACGCTCGCATGTCCAGTACCTGGTATCCAGAGGAAATTAAGAATTTACCCTTCAGATCATCTCCCCTAGCTAGAACATCTCTCCCTTTAAGAGAGTTACAAACCCGCCCAGCCAAAATATTGGCCAACTCAAGATAATCCTCCTCAGATCCCCCAGGGTGCCACTCCTGTGGGTTCTTCCACCTGTAGGCATTCATCTAACCATACTTAATCTAAGGCACTTTGAAGTCTACCACTCTGCTCCAATCTGCCTTAAGGAAATGTTACACAATTCCTGCAAATGAGGATACAATGACATAATAGGAGGATGTCCATTCCAAAAATCAAACCAAAACAAAGCATATGGTCCACTATTACATATCCAAAACAACCCTTGTTTAACCAGATTAGCCCCTCTTTTAAGAGTGCTCCAAATCATGGAGCTCTTCCCGTCAAGACTAAAACAAGGAACATTGGCACTCTCCACATCCACAAGATATTTTGAAGTAAGAATTCTAGCCCATACCTGATGTTGTTGAGTACACCATCTCCAGTACAGTTTGGCATCCAAAGCTTGCCCATTCAAATCGGCTCTATGCAAACTGAGCCCACTTTCTTGCTTCGGTCTATAAGCCATATCCCACCTAACCAAGCTCCACTTCCTATTGAAGAGGTTGTCAGACCAAAGAAACTATCGAGCTAAACTCTCAAAGTCTTTGATAAAGCAAGAGGGTGTCGATAAAACAAAACACCTGTACAAAGGAAGATTCTGCACCACCGCTTTCAAAAGGGTTAGACGACCAATAGAAGAAAGCCACCTCTAAGTCTGGCAGTGACTGACCTTTTCATGGAACTTGTCTATAATATACTGCCAGTGAAGCCTCATAAGTGAACTGATAGCTAGAGGAATACCAAGATACACAAAAGGAAACAAGCTAATTTGAAATATGAGGATTCCTGCAATTCTCTTCTGAATGAGCTTAGGAGTATTGAAAAAATATATGAAATACTTTCCCTCATTAATACATTGCCCCAAAGCAGCCAAATAACAATCCAGTGCTTTTTGCATAGCAATAGCTTCATCAATTATAGCCATACCCATTAGAGCAATATCATCGACAAACTAAAGATGGGACTGGCAAGGAATCCCACCACCCCAATTTCAGTTGTGAATGAGACCCAACTCCACACGAGATCTAATAAATCTTCCTAACCCTTTAGCCATTAAAATGAAGAGGTAAGGAGATAAAGGTTCACCTTGTCTAAGGCCGCAAGACGCACCAAAAAGCTTAGTGGGCTCTCCATTGACCAACACCGAAAAAGAAGCAAAATTAACACAACTCTTAGCCCACTCAACCCAATCACTGGAAAAACCAAAAGCCCCCATGATCTTGAAAAGGAAGGCCCACTTCACCCGATCATAAGCTTTGGCCATGTCCAACTTAATGAACATGGCCTTCTCTCTCGAAGTAGGCATAGAGTGAATGGTTTCAATAGCAATTATGACCCCATCCAAAATCTACCTCCCAGCTACAAACCCTCCCTATTCCTCAAAAATTAACATGCTTAACCAGGGCTTCAAAAGTTCCGCAATCAATTTGTTAAGTATCTTGCACACCACATTACATAAAGAGATTGGCCTAAAAAGATCCAAAGAGTTTGCACCTTCCCTTTTTGGAATAAGAGCTAAAAAAGTTGCATTCATAGCCTTCAACATCTACTTATTCTTCTGTGACTCTTGGACAACCTCCAAAAGGTCCATTTTTATAACCTCCCAAAACTCCTAAAAAAATTCCACGGGAAACCCATCCGGTCCAGGAGCCTTACCTTTTTTCATTTGGAAGACAATATCCTCCAATTCATGTACGAAGATCGGTTTGAGCATAGCATCATTCATTTCATTGGTAACCAAGGGTGGTATACTTGCCATTATTATGGCTTCATACTTATTCGTAGAATCTGAGTCTTCAGAAAACAAAGCGGAAAAGTACCTAACAAACTCTTCTGATATTGCAGCCGAGGAAGAAAGAATAACCCATTTCGAAGACACAAGGGAGGGAATTATATTACCCTACCTCCTATCCTTAACAAAATTATGAAAAAATGAAGTGTTTTTGTCACCCTCTACAACCAATCAATTTGAGATTTTTGTTTCCAAAAAATATCCTCTCTTAAATCCCACTCCACCTCCTTTACCACTGCAGCTTCCAACCTACCCAAATCCTTAGTGAGCCCTTGGTCTTGTATCTACCTAGTAATAGAGTCCAAGTGAACCTGGGCATTCCTCCTTTCTAGAAAAACATTACCAAAATACTACTTATTCCAGTGCTTCAACCTATACTTCACATATTAGAGATGCTCAGTAAAGGAGTACATTGTGGTCTGATAAGTAGGTTTCCTAAAGCACCACCATTCTGGAGCCAAGTCATGCAACAATGCATCTCTAATCCACATAAGTTGAAATCTGAAGGACTACTTCTTAGAAGATTGAGAGAAGATTGTTGAGAACTTAATCGGCTAGTGGTCAGATCTGCACCAATCTAAGATCTTAGAGTTGGTAGACCATCTATCACTGAGCCAAAAACTAGACACCAAGAACCTATCCAACCATTCAAAGATAGCATCCTCCCCACTTCGCCTATTAATCCAAGTAAATATACCATTAGTAGGTCAAACATCAATCAAGTTCAGAAAATTAATATTATCCCTTAAGAGGTCCGAAGAAAGATCCAGACAGGCACAACCCCCCTCTTCTCTTCCAACAAGGATACAACATTGAAATCTCCTGCCAAAATCTAAGGGAGAAGGGAATCTAAAGAGTGCACATATCTAACCTGAGCCCACAACTATGATTTACTCAACAAATTAGTAGGAGCATAAATATTGGAGAAAAGAATCCTCTCCCCCAACTCCTAATTAGAAGCAACAAAGGAAATAGAATACCTATCTGAAAGCCACCATAATGGACTCTCCTTGCATGGATTCCATAAAAAATCCACCCCACTAGAGCTACCCTACACTCCCACACACTGACACTGGCCTTTTCCCCAAATCTTCGAAGCCACACTTAACATAACTTCTACAAATAATTTTGTTTCCTAAAGAAAAACTACATATGGAAAATGAGCACAAATCAAATCACGAATAGCCTTTTCTCTAGGGACACTATTCATACCCCTTACATTCCATGAGAGCACGATCATTGTTGAGGCTGGGAGAAGTGGGAATCAATAGTTCTCACCAATCTAGACTCTACTAGCGTCTCACCAATTAGCTTGACCTTCTCTTGGTCCTTCTTTAGCCCCACCTTCAAAGTCTTTTTTGAAATCCCTTTTTGAGTGGCTTTTGTTGTACACCCAAAGTAGAAGAAGGAGGCTTAGATTTTTTAGAGTCAAAATCACTCTTTGCACTATCAAGACTAGCACCAATAACACTTAGTCCACCTACAGCCTCTGAAAACGGCTTGGGTTCCTCCAGAGTATCAGCAAAGGGAGGAAGATTTGAATCCATTTGAGCCTCACACACCTCAATCAACACCAGGTTGGGACTGCCAGTAGGCATGCCTCCAATGTTTGTCTCTGTGGAGGGGTCATTTGTCCCCTGCACATCCAAGGGAACTCCCTCCTCTTGCACCAAGTCCTCCAAAGCCTCAAATCTATTAAAAGTCTCCTCTTCTTGTCCATCCTTAAGAGTCCTCTTCTAACCTATGCCTTTGTTATGATTCCACTCTAGGAAAAAATCCTCCTTATCAACTTACATCCCCTGAGTAGGTGCCTTACCCTTATCCAACTTCTAAGTTGGATGGAGCAAGAATAGCCCATAGACAATTTCACTGAAGATGGCCATGTTCGTGGCACAATCTACACCTCAAAGGTAAAGCCTCATAATCAAGCTGTTGTGTCCAAGAATAATATCCAATACTCATGTAAATAGAATCTAACAATGGATTATTCAAATCAATCTCAACACATATTCTAGCAAAGGATATAACCCTTTTATTCAATGTTTGTTGAGAGGGACCAATAGGTTTCCCAAGTAATAGTGCTATCATCTACAAAATGTCACTTCTCCAGCATTCAAGAGGCAAGTGCAACAACCTCACCCATATCGAAACCCTAGATGGGAGCTACTCCACCGAATTGAAACCACTATGCCATGGTTTTATAAATAGCCCTACTTGATTGTAAAAATAGGGTCCTCCCTCAAAAGCACTATTCCAATCAATGATACACAAAAAATCAACCAAAAGGAAATGATTAGCAGCTAGCATAATATTGAAGTCCCCTTTAGGGTTCCAAGTTTTGCGAATCCATGAGTCCAAAAAGGGAAGTGAAACCCTCATCCCCATGAATTTATAGATCAAAACATGGTTGCAGTAGTACTCCACATCTTTAGCTAAAGATTATGATTAAATAACTAAAACTGACCTATCTTGGGCTTTCACCAAACACCCATTCACCTTCTTCAATTTGAGAGCACCAGGAACAGATGGATTAGAAGCACTGTGGTCTCCATTAGACCAAAGAGAGGCACAATCCAACTTATCCTGCACTACATGCATCGCCATAAGTATAACAAAACCAAAGCAAGCCCACACCCCACCACAACCCCAAGTGGAAAGCCAAGAGAGGAGCTAAAAAAAATCAAAGAAGAGACAATGACAAGAAAGAAGAATCATGCTGCTAAAAGCCAGATGCACCAGACCAGCATACCAAGCAGAAAGAACAAGATCATTGCACCTTCAACACACTACACCCAACATGAAACAGAGAAATGTCCAAGGATCAACAGATAAGATAAGAAGCCAAAGAAACTTGAAAAACCTCCTCTGTCACCCCCACACCATAGAATAACCCCCCCCCTCGTAACTACATAAAGCCTCGCACACAGTAAGAGGAGTTGAGCTAGGGCATCAAAACCCTAGCTCATCAACACCACCTTGCGGAGCAGAAAATGCCATCTTCTAAATAATTAAAATTATTTACTTAATATTGATCATGATGATTTAATTAAATAATTAAGAATTATTTGATTAGTGAAGATAATGTGTTAGCTTAATTAAATAATTAAAATTATTTAATTAATAGTGATGAATAGATTGATGAGAAATGATGAGGAAGAGTGATGGTGAACTGGAAGAAATGTGTTAGTTATTTTTAGGTGTCATCAACTAATCCCAAGAAACCCAATTTGGAAACAAAGACAATCTTCTAAGTTTTCACTAGGAATCAATGAAGCTAAAGGATTTACAACAACCTTTATAGGAGGAGGAGAAGAAGTTACATGAGGCCTCAATTTTGTTAGGAAACATATCTCAACCTTTTTCTTAATGTTAAGTATGTGAAGAATACAATTTTTGGATTTTGAAATTTAAAAACTCAATTTTTGTAATGGAAAATTTGTTTTTAGGAAAAATAAAAAATTCCAGATTGCTCAAGATTTCTTTAAGGATGGGATTATGCTTAGTATTGGAATTTAAATAGGGTTAAGGTTAGGGTTTAATTAGAGTTGTAGCTTAATTAGTCTTAGGAATATGAAGCATAACCCTAATTATAATCATAATTGCAACCTTAGTGCTAAACTTAATATAAATAATAATTCTAACCCAAATCATAACCTTCATCCTAACTCTAACCCTAATCGTAACCATAACCCCAATCTTTATCCTAGAACACTAATTATAATTAAATTAATAATCCTAACCCTAACCCCAACCCTAACTCTATTTTTATCTCTAATCCTAACCTTAATCCTAAACCTAAGCCTATTTATAACCCTAACCCTAATCTAAACCTAACTCTAACACTAATTGTAACTCTAACCCTAACCCTAACCCCAACCTTAAAACTAACAATATTTAATGGTGATTCATAATCTAACCCTAACCCTAACACTTAAACTATTTCTAACCCTAACCCTAACCCTAACCCTAACCCTAACTCTAACTCTAACCCCAACCCAACCCTAAAACTAAGACTAATCATAACTTTAACTCTAATCATAATCCTAACAATAACACTATATCTAACCCTAACGCTAACTCTAAATCTATCACTAACCCTAATCATAACTCAAACTCTAAATTTATCTCCAACCCTAATCCTAGCCCTAATTCTAACCCTAAGCCTAAACTAAACCTAACTCTAACACTAATTGTAACTCTAACTATTGACCATCGGCCAGGTTCATAACCGATGACTTCTTGTTCTTTTCCCTTCATTTCCAACTTATAAATACTTTTCTTTTCAACTCCTGCTCTGGGAATCTTTTCTTTCATCATACAACCTTTTTCTCTCATTTTAGTTGTCTTAATCCCTTTGCCTTTATTGTCTAATTGATCCTCTTCCTTAGGGGTTAGAGCTAGTGTTTTGCTAACTTGTCTGGCTAATTTATCCATGAGCTCAGGATTATTGCTCAAATCTGAAAGTGTGGCCAAGGAAGCTCTACAAGGATATAGATTAACAAAATGCTAATGGTACAGAGAGAAATGGTTGGATCATCCAATGGATTCTTTAGGATTTTAATCCATGTATGGCTTATTGGAGGTACTTGGAAAATTTCTTGACAAAGAATATGACCTAGTTGACAAACTGGGTCTTCCACTGGTTAAGGCTTATGGTCATTCAAATAGAGTTAAATCTCTAGTAAAGATCTCAAATCTACACTAGAAACTCATCTACTTTGCAAGAAAAAAAGTAAACCACAAATTATGGGATGGTGTAGGTAATTCCTGAAACCTTCATAGTTGTCAATCCTGAAAAAAAATTGTGAGGTAAGTATGAAGCCAGACTTCGTGTAGATCTAGGTGAAAACCAAAAGAACTCTGAAGCTCAAAGAAATTGGTTAGCACAATGGATGATCTCGGCCCAATAAAATGTTGATGATATGGTTGTAGATATTAAAAGTATTGGTAATAATTGTTTGAAAACTCATGTTGAGTTAAATAATGTTTCTTTTGTACAAGGTAAGATTAGTTCTTCAGTCGCTAAAATTGAGCATCATTCTTCTTCTTTAATAAATGACCTTTCTAAAGTAAGCTACCAAGTGCGACAAGAACATCAGGATGTTAGGACTATGGTGACTAACCAAACCCATCAAGATAGTTACTTAACATCCATCTATGAAAATTAGAAGAATCATGAAACATCCAAGAAGCAAGATGTGGAGGATCAAAGAATACTCATAGATGTCATAGCTAAGAAGTTGGAAAAAAATAGTCTAGTAACAAAAAAGATCAAAAAAACACAAACTGGCCTAGATAGTGAACAGAAGAAGAAGAAAAGGAAAGGAAAGGAAAAGCTCAAGAGGAACCAATCCATAAGAAAAATAAAATAATTGTGCAATGGAGAACAAGCACAAGAAAATGTGGAAATGGGGAAATTATTGAATCATCCTCTCAGAAAATTCACAAGCCCTCTACACATGTTTCAATTTCCAAAGTTAAAGAGCATAGCTTAGCTAATGAGGAAGAAAAGGGCTAGATAAGGGATTGGCTACAAGAATTAAATGTTACAGAAGAAGAACAAGAAGAACCTATATATATGGATGAACCTAGTTTTGATAATAAGGAATCAAAAGAAGAGGATACATCAAATGTAAATACTTTTGAAATAACTATTAGTGATTCAGAAATTTCTTAGTTGTCTGACAACTCTGTAGATAATGAGTTTGTTGAATTATATTTTTTCAATTATAATTAACTGTGAGAAATGAAACTGTGGGAACCCACCAAGAAACTTGTAGAAATGGACATTGAAATGAAAGATGTTGTTACTAAGAACTCTAAACCATAACAAATGAGACCATTTGCTGCAAGTGGATACATCTTGAATATTGATAAAATTGTGGATCCCTATGACACTATCTGCACCTAGGCAGATACTCTAGAGAATATGTATAATAGAAGTGTTCCATGGACTAAACATACAAAGGTTTTTCATGCTATTAGATTATTTTCTGGTAAGCTCAAAAACTAGTGGAATAATCTACATGTAGGAAAAAGAACTCCCCTAGATGAAGATCATGACTATGTTAAGCAAAAAGATATGGGGAAGAATGACATGTTCATTGTTGGTTTTGAAGAATTTAGAATCTTGTTAATTGATCTTTTATGTGGTGATACTGCCAACTAGATAACAAAAGCCAATAAGGTTCTCCAAACCATGAAGCTAAAGAATTTGGAAAATTTTCATGCATATAATTTAGTCTTTGTAGCATATATTATTACTACAGGAAAAATGCATGACCTAACCACTAAGAAATATTATCTAAATTCTTTACAATGTAGTTTAGGTAGATGGGAAAAAGATTATATTATCAAGAAAGAACATTAAATAGTTGAGTAGTGTACTTTTGTTGAACTTAAAAGATTCATTGGCTATAAGCTAGAAAAACAATGCTTATTAGTTTCAGTTTGTTGGTATGATTAAGGACTTATCTACTAGCATATATATATATTTAATATATATTGGTAAATCACAAAATTCTTCTTGGGTATGCTTAAGCAAAGAAACTAAATAATCTTCATCCTCAGAGGAAGAGTCTGCTTCAAAGGATGAAACTCTTTGTCCATAATATCTTAACTTGTCTTTTTGATCCTTAAACCTTAACATGTAACTTGTTTCAGGAACAACTTCAATTAACTCATACAAATCATCCATATCTGGGGAAATATTTCTACTGGTTACTATTTCCCAGTCCTGGTTTTTATATTCAAACATAGCATAAATTTTGGTACTAGGATTTAATTTTTTAGAACAATTTATGGCATAGTGAGGTCCTTTGCAAATGAAACACTTAACTCCTTTAGGGACCTTTGTGCTTTACTTTCTAAGTAAGTATGGTGGAGGTTTCCTTGAAAATTTTCTTCATTTGTAAGGAACAACCTTATACCTTTGTTTTTTATACATTCCATGTTTGCTCCTTTCGAACATGTATTCAGCTTCGCACCTTTTCTTGGAGCATTTTTTGCATTTACATTTCTTTCCACAACCTTTCCTTCTGAATTGTTTAAGCTGTGCAAAATCAGTGAGTTGGTTGACATGTGGTATGTCAATGTTTGGAATGCTAATACTAAAATATTTAAAATATAATTATAATATTTAAGATTGATGATTTACACTTGGTAAACCCTTGAAATATATAAATTGTTGTTAAAGACACAACTACTATGCCATGCATGTGGGATAAATTCTTTTATTTTAATTAAAGTGGGATGAATTAAAAATAGTTTACACCCACAAATCTATTTATTTACTACCTAATACACCCTAAGATCCTATCATTGGATACATTACAACCAAATCACAATATTAATTTCCTAGTGGTTAATGTTGATTAGTTGCAAAGGAAAGATGTGATTTTAGCACCATGTTGCTAATTGATAAGGTAGTTGGGGGAATTAATAAGAGAAAATTTATGCCCATACTATTTATTTAGATTAGGAAAAAAATGGATCCTTAGGGTATGGGATACCTTCCAACTATTTATTTCTTGTTATGAATCAAAGTAGTTAAATATCTAAAGACACCATGTATGTGGATCTAGGGAATATCTCTCCCTATTTACAAGAAAAATCAATCTTAAAGGAATTTATTTTAGCACAATTAGTATGAAAACCATAGATAATTAGGCTTGATTGAGTGTGCCACATGATATATGATTAGTTTCATGTCTATCAAATAGAAATTTTTATTCAATGATTGCAATAGAACCTTTAGTTATGTGATCAAATTAGACATTTATATTACTATATAAATTCAATTAGCAATAAATTGAGGAAGAAAAATATTCAAAAATATATCCAAAGAGCACATGAGATACAATTTTTAATCTAGGAAACTATTTTTAAGAAAAAACCAAGTACCAAAAGAGAGCCAAAAATGTATTGATTTATATTAGAACATAATTTAAATAAAATTAGTTACATCCTTATATCATATTCCTCAATTTTTAGATGTTCAATATTTTAATTTTCCACATCACACATCTCTTTACATGTTTTTCATAGTTTTAACTAAGAGCTCAAATAACTCATTAGTCTTCAAAATTCAATTTTCAAGTAATTAAACACCAATATGGACCTTATCATGACATCATATCTACCACATATTCTTCCCACACTCTATGTCATCAACACAAGTAATTTCTCATTAGGACCCACCACTGGGTGAAAACAATACTAATATAAAATAATAAGCTCATATGAGCCACCAATGATATTCTCTCTAGGTGGCCCCTAATATTTTTTTTGGTAGGAAAGTATAACAATTCAACACAGTCAAGTAAATCCTACCACATCTTATTGCAAGGAGCTCACGAAGCATAATATTTAAGAGACGCCATCAAGGGTAGGGATAGGATAGATGGGTTGTGTCCCATCCCTTAAATATATGTATAGGAAAAGATATAATCCTATTCTACTTGCTCCCTTTATATGATTGAGTTTGGGGTATAAAATACAACACTCAAAAAGTACATGGGGCTCAGAACTTGGTCTATGTTTGATGCAAGAGCATCCCAGGAAAACAAGTTATTTAACATCAACCAAAAAAATGATTTTATTTATTTTTTGTCTCTTTTTTCATTTTTCATGTTGTTGGTGAATAAATTAAAAATGCAAGCCAACATTTAATAAATTATTTGGTTATAGCTTGTTGGCAAGTTGGTTATGCAAATTAATATTTGATTTTTGTCCTTTTTAAAGCACATTCCGGTAGAAGCTTTCTTGGGCATTGGAATTAGAGGTTGGAGAGAGAGAATAAAAAATGATTAATTTTGTTTTTCATTTTCTTGTCAAATTCTTTCCTTCCAAGCTTGGGCATTGGGAATTGAGAAGTCATTGGTAACTATTTTTGGTGAATGTGGAAGCTGGAAGGTGGGGACATGGGATTTTGGGAGTGGTCTCCCATCCATGGTTTGTGAATTTCAAAGGTCTTTCTATAGCTAGAAATGTTTATGTATGTTGAATGAGAATTGGAGAGGGTCTTCAGCATAGTGGAGTTTTGTAGGAAAGATTGTTGTAGAGAATACTAGTGCTGTGGTGATTGGTTTGCTAAGATTTAACTTGTTGAAGCTTGTTGATTTAAATCTAATATAATTCAGATTTTTTGTGGTTTATATCGACCATAAGGTTGTATAGCTTTTTAGTTTCGGATTTCTTTGTAATTTTCCAATAGATGGAGGATTTTGTAATGAAACTTGAAGACTGGTTTTATTAAATTTCTAGAAACTCAATCTTTGTGTTTGAAATTAATTTTTTTAATAAGAGTTTGAAATAAAGGATTTGTTGGTCTCTTTGAACTAAGGAATAATGTGTATCTAGTGATAGAATAGGGGAAGGTTTTAGATACAACTTGAATTGTAATGGTGTAATTTTGTTTTAGTTTGTTGATGTAATAAATTTAGTTGAATAAAATAAGAACCTTGTTGCAATCTTTATTTGGATGATGTTTAAATTTGTGGGAAGAGAGTTACTTGTGTAATTTGTGTGTGTGGAAGTGGATGTGTTTGGGAAAGAGGGAGTACCTACTTGCATCATTAAGTGGTTTTAGATCCTAGTAAAAGGTTCATTGAAGAGTTAAAAAGAAGGCAAAGCTCACTGTGAAAAGTTATAAAATTGAAGAAATTGAAGAAAATTTGAAGAGGATAGAGTGTGTGTATGTTTTTTGCAATTGCAGATTTGAATATTATGTGAAATAGTTGGTTGTCCTCTAGCGAGATAAAGTTGGGTAGAAGGTGAATAAACTTCCTCCATTGAGGGAAAGTGGGTAGAGAAAGTCTTGAGAGAAGAATCTTCCAGATTCATGGTTGGGTAGAGGATGGTAAGTGTGAATTTTTGTTTCTAGGAGTATACACAATTGTAGAGAGCATTGGCTCCATAAAATATGTGTTTATACATGCTACAAAATTTTCAGATTGAGAGAGTGAAAGGATGTCTTCCAAGAAGAGGATGAGATGGGTCATGAAGAGACTTGTAAGAATTTTTTTATGGAGCATCGAGAAAGAGGATTTTTATATTTTATTTATGAAGAGTTGTTGAAACTCCAGACAAGGTTAGATGCCCTTGAAGGTGGGAAAAACAAGGAAGGTGAAATTGAAGAGAATATGTATGTGAAGGAACCACATGCAAATGGTTAGACAAAAAATGAGAAGTGTGAAGATAAGTGGCACACAGAGAGGATATAATGCTATCTAGAGGAAGGAGATGAGGATTGGAGTGAGTGTGATGAAGTAAATCTCTCTCATGAGGTAGAGAGAATTGAGAAGAAGAGTGTTCTCTTAAAAGAGGACACTAAAGAGAGAATTCAAGAAAAATAATGTAAGGAAGAACATGTGGGGGCAGCCCACACAGGTGGAGAAGATGCTAAGTCATTGGTTACAACAATGACAAGTCCTTTGGAGGAAATGAATAAGATGGAGTTGAAGAAGGGAGAAAGTGAATATGTTGTAGCCCATAAAAATAAACATGAAGAGGAAAAGAAGAGGGGAAAGAATGGACCTCTAATTTTATTTAATGTTTATTTTTTTGCAGGCAACCAAGAAGATACTAAAGCAAGAGAGGAGATTCCCATGTGGAAGAATGAAGAAAAGGTGGGGAATTTGGTGATAGAAGGTATGATTTTAAAAGATGGTATGTTGGTTCAAGAACAAAATGGAAGAATAAACCATGATGTTGCAACAGAGACATGTCTTCTTGAATTCTTGAATTTGATGACAAATAATGGCATAGTGAATGAGGGAGATAATAGTGATGCATCTATCATTTTCCACATTACTTTCATAAAAAGTAAAAGGATAAATCAGATTTGGAAATTGAAACTATGGAATTGGAGAGTCCTAAATTTGATAAACAAATTGGGGAAGATGAGGATGATATCTTATTGAACAAAGAGATGAAAATAATAAATGATTTGTTGGTAAGAGATTTGATGGACAAGCATGAAGAGGGCTTGCAAAACTTACCATTGGAGGTGAGAGGATGAAATTTGCAGTGAAAGATGAAGAAAAAGATGTTGGGGTAACAAAGAATAATGAGGTAAATCTTGATTATAAATTCAGTTTTGTTGATTGTTTTCCTTCATTGATGAGGGTAGAGGAGGATGTAGAGCAAGAAAAGGGCTTGTAGATGTAAATTTTCAGTTTCCATGAAGTAGTAGAGGAAAATTGGTATGCAGGTGTAGTTGCAAATTGGTGGATGGGTAATCCGTTTTTGTAGATTGAAGTTGTAGAGGATGTTATAGGTGAGAATTGATGGAGGTGGTTGGTATGTGGTGGGTCAATTTCCATGAGATATTGGAAGAGAGAGGGATGCATTTGGTGGAGGAGTTCAGACTATGTTGGGAAGGATCCTACAAATAGAGAGAATGAATGAAGCATTAGGTGGATGTGGACAATTCATGGTGGACATGAGTCCACAAGAGGAAGAAAGAAGAGGCTACAAAGTTGTTGGAAGAGAATGGTGAATGTGTTGGAAAGATGTTAGAAACAAAGGAAACATAAATACTTTCATGCACACTTCTCACATTAATGGGTTTGTTACAGATTGCTTGCAATCTGAAAGAGTGGTTCTATCACTCAAATCCAATTTTGTGAGCCTATTCTCACAAAAATTTTACTTGGCATGTCTGATGCAAGAGCATCTGGGTGAGCTAGCAATCAACATCACCCAAAAATATTGATTTTCTTGCTCAATTGGATTTTGTTTAAGACTTTTGGTTTTGGTTCAATTTTGGTGTTGTATGTGAAAATTAAAGAATTTGAGCTTTAATGCTCTTTCGGTTTAATTTCACTTCATCTATAGTCCCTACTAGGTGGAGAATTATGGAGCTCAATTTGAATTAATTATTTAAATTAATTCCTATGCTTACCCAACATTTGTTGCCAGGCAATAATTTGTAAATTTAAATGCATTGCCTTTCAAAATGTAATTTTATTATTTTATTGCTTAAAAATTGGAGAGACAAGGGATGCTGGCAAGAGGAGAAGGAGAATAGACATTGAGGGAAAAAATAAAATATTTTTTTGAAAAAGAATAGGAGGGGAGGAAGTGGGATGCCTGGGTTGGAGAATGAGGGTTTTTGAACAAAGTTATCAAAAAAAGGAAATTGTAGAGTTTTCCCAAGAAAAAGGAGGAAGAAGTGGGGTGTGGAATTCATCCCAACAAGGTAGATGTCATAGCAACTAGTCCATATTGTGAAAGGGCATGTGGGAGTTCTCCAAGAAGGATAATTTAGAACAAAAAATCAGAATTTTAATTGCAGATTTGTCTTGTAGGTGAAGCCAATATTTGGACATTGGATTTGGAAGAGAGCATTTGCAGGCATGAACTCTCTATTTTTTGAGCTGATTGTGTAGAAATTTCAAGAAAGATAAATCAAATAAATGGAAATGCAATATTGAGTTGGTCCCTATTTGTGTTGAGTTGAATGTGTGAATTAATTAAATTGAAGGATAAAAGAATACTTACTTGTAGGTTTTAATTCCTCCATTGTTATAGTGTGCCAATTGAATTGGTAATTAGAGTAAGAATTAAATTTCCTGGTAAAATAAATAAATGTGTGTGAATTTTGAAGTGTTTGGTTGCAAGGGTGGACTACTTGGAAAGGTACTCCACCTTGACTGCATTAAGTGGTATCAAAGCTTGTGATCTTGAGCATGTGGACAAACCATCAAAGGTGAGTCATTCTACACCAGGACCTGCAGGTAGAGAAGAGTGAGAAGGTGGTAGAGAAGAAGCTCATGTGAAGGATGTTGTAGGAAAGATGAGTCCTAAGTAGCAAGAGAGCTTGAAGCCACAAATGAATTTATTTTGTAGATTGAGTGTGATGGAAAATTGTAGAGCATGAGATGAGAATTATGGAAGATTGCAACAAACAAGATGGGGTGGGTCATGAGGAGACACGCGATAGTATTTTTTTGGGAACAATATTAGGAGAAAGTAGAAAATGAGAAGTTTGAGAAGATGGAATGGATAGTTTGTGAGGAAGGGGAGAAGATCCAAGCGAGGATCAAGAAATTGGAAAAGAATGTTTGAAAAAAGTGAGAGGAAAGTGGTAAAGAGGAGCAAGAAGAAGATCAAGGACAACGAAGAGAAGAATGTTGGAAAAGAGGTGAGAGTAGCCCCTATGGAGGTATGTGAAGAAGAAACAAAGGTGAACGAGAGTGAAGAAGTGATTGTAGTAGTACAGGATGTAGATGTAGTGATGGAGTACCAAGAAGATGCAGTTAATGATGATGCAGTAGATGTTGCAATGCAAGAGAAAGAGGTAAAATTGAAATTTCTTGCATTTAGTGACGAGAAGGTTGAGTGAAAATTTTGCATTGTTGAGGTGAATAAGGAGTTATTTGATATAAATATAGAACATGTGATTGCAAATTGGTGTATGGATAAGTGTTTGCATATAGAAGTTGTGGAGGATGTTGCAGGATTTTGGTGGAGGTGGATGATTAGTGATAGAATGGATTCCACGAATGATAAGAAGAGAATAGAGGGTATTTAGCGGAAGAGGTCAAGCTATGGTGGACATGATTCAACAAGAGGGGGAAGGAAGAGAATGCAATGCTGTTGGAGGAAGGAGGTACGTGTTCCGATAAGATGCTAGAAAAAGAGGAAGAAGCAAACAATTTCCAGTGCACCTCAGACAACAATGGAGTTTGTTATAGGTTGCCTTCAACTTGAAAAAGTAGTCCCACTACTCAACTCCATTTTGTGAGTCCTAATCACAAAATTTTCCTACCTAGCGTATCGAATGCAAGAGCATCCCAAGAAAACAAGCTATCTAGCATCAACCAAAAAAATGATTTTATTTAATCTTTGTCTTTTATTTTCTTTTTCATGTTGTTGGTGAATAAATTAAAAAAGCAAGCCAAAATTTAATAAATAATTTGGTTATAGCTTGTTGGCGAGTTGGTTATGCAAATTAATATTTGATTTTTGGCCTTTTTAAAGAACATTCTAGTTGAAGATTTCTTGGGCATTGGAATTGGAGGTTGGAGAGAGAGAATAAAAGAAGATTATTTTTTTCATTTTCTTGTCAAATTATTTTCTTCCAAGCCTAGGCATTGGGAATTGTGAAGTCATAAGTAACTATTTTTGGTGAATGTGGAAGTTGGAAGGTGGGGGCATGGGATTTTGGGAGTGGTATCCCATCCATGCTTTGTGAATTCCAAAGGTTTTTTTTTCAGATAGAAGTGTTTATGTATGAAGAATTAGAGAGGGGTCTTTGAAAGAGTGGAGTTTTGCAGGCAAGATTGTTGTAGAGAAGATTAGTGATGTGGTGATTGGTTTGCTAAGATTTTACTTGATGTAGCTTGTTGGTTTCAATCTGATATAAATTAGATAATTGTAGGAAAAAATGGATTGATAATACAAAGACACAAGGCAATAAAAAATATTTCTGAAACACCTGTACAAGGATAGGGTCGCCCAAGGGTGAATTGGTATTTGTACAAGGTTTAGAAAACTAAAAATTTGAAGTTTTATGTTGTTTGATTTTTCTTTCTCCGATTGCAAATAGGTTAAGAAGTGTTTGTTTTTCCATAGTTTACACATTTAGGACAATGTAATGCAAGATGCAAGTGTGAAACAAAGTTGAATTTTTTTTTTCAAGTTTGAATGCAAATTTCATATGTAAAATGTAATATTTGAGTGATTGTAAGATGCCACAACCTAAAAGTGATGATTTGATGCAACTTGAAATCAAACAATGAAATGTTTTCCAATTTAAAATAATGTGATCCAAATGCAAATATGCAACAATAAAGGACAATGTTGAATGCAATTTCCAGATCTAATATACAATACTTAATGTGTGTGTGTGAAATGTGTAAAGTTAGTATCAACACAAACCTTAATGAAACGATTTATATTCAAAGATTCAAAGCAAAGAAAACTACTCTAAATTGCATCTTAATGAATCTTTCAAGAATTTCTCATTGTCCTCTATTCATAAGGATTTATTAAACCATTTGGGCCTCATATTTCTATGAGCAAAAAGGTTGTTAAAATGACTACTTAGGAAATGAGATAACATTCAACATGCAAGCCAACTACATGCCTACATGAAACTATGTGCAAATAATGATGATGAATGCTATGATGAGTGAAGGATGATGTTGATGATAAATACACAAACAATGGTGGATACTATGGTAGTGATCTATATGATTCTATGCATGATTCTATATATGCTCAAATGTAAACTTAAAATGAACTAATCTAAAATGCAAATATGATGCAAGATGGATGATAAAATGCAACTATGATACAATATCTTAATCTAAGATCTAAATATGATGCAAAACATGATGTAAAGACTAGCTATAGGACTCCAAAAATGCTCCAAGCTCTAATGATAAACCTGCATGATAAATTTACTTCAAATGTGGATGCAAAATACAATGCCCAAGGGTTGTATTTATAGCCTTTTCCAAGCATATAGTGAGGTGGCAATAATCAACGGTCCAAATTCGAACAAGAATAATGGATGGTGAAGACAAAGAGAATCACGATTTTGTCTCCTTGACTAAACACAACATACCATTTGGATGGGAGAATCTCTTGACCAATGGGAAACATGCCATTTGGATGGAAGATTCAAGTGTGAGAAGAGAAGACCATGTGCTTCCAAACTTGGTGGAAGTGTGGGAGGAAATGAGCCATGTGCTTTTTTGAAATGAGTTGAAGATAATTCTAATTAAAAATTAGAGTTATTTATTTTCATGTGACCTTGGTGGGGTGGCACAAAAAGTTGTAGAAATGTGCTCTAATTCTTAATTGGATTTAGTGAAGATTAATTAAATAAAACAAGTTTAGGGAACCTTATTTATTTAATTAATTTAGAAGAATATGTTTTTAGATTTGGAGAATTAGAGAAGGGTGAACAATATAAATAAATTGAGAATTTATTTATACGTAGTTGGAATATTAATCAAATAGCTAGTATTTAATTAATTAAAGGTGATGACCATTTTTAGGTGTATACATTTTTCCCCTCTTTGAAGAAATGTGTTACACGTTGCTTCAAAGAAAAATTTTGATAACCGATGCTTAGAAAAGTTTTTGATGCCCTAGACGTTGATTTTCAGGTACTGACAGATATATGCCCCCTTGAGAGATAAATTGGTGAATTTGAGAATTTGAGAATTTTTTGATGATTTGATGATGATTTCAAAATTTTATGATCTAGAAACAATTTATCTCCCAAAAAGAAGATTGATCCTGCTAGATTGATTAATTGATTAATTATGCCTTATGTTTCCTCTTTGTGTTTGATGTTTGATGGTCGCGTTTAGCCTTTGTGTTGATGATGATTGATGATGTTGATATATTAGATTCCCATTGATCTCATGATGGGTGAGGATCAATGATAGGATGATGATGATGATTGACCTCATGATAGGTGAGGATAAATGATAGATTGATGATTGACCTCATGATAGGCGAGGATCAACCTGGTCATGTCCGAAAGGATTACAAAGAGGAGAAAAAGAAGAAGAAGAAGAAGAAGAAGAAGAAGAATTCCTCCAACTATGATTCTTCTCAGAGTGATGCAGATGCCTTCATTGTAGCCTTGGCTACGCAGGCATTAGATGATGTCTGACTGATTGATTTTGGATCATCTTTCCACATGACATCTCACAAATACTGGTTCACGAAGTATGAAAAATACGATGGTGGAAAGGTGTATTTGGCAAGTGATTCATCTTTGGAAATAGATGGTTGTGGAAGAGTCAGAATTCAATTCCCTGATGGAAGAGTGAAGGGAATCAATTATGTAATGCATATACTAGGTCTGTCTCAAAATCTACTTTCTGTTAGTAAGCTGAATGATATTGGAGTGCAAGTCACGTTCTCTAGAAATGGTTGCAAGATGACTAGAGTCTCTATGGTGCTAGCAAGGGGTGCTCGTATTGGTACCTTGTATAAGCTAGATGCACATGATGTTTAATGCAATGGTGTCTCTGCAAAGTCTCAGAAAGCTACTCATGGAGGAAAAGAGGAAAAATGTTCCTAATTCTGTAAACTCTATGGAAGTTAAACTTCCAGCAGAAAAGATTATGCTTTGGCATCATAGGCTAGGCCACATTGGTGAGAAAGGTTTAAAACCCTTGAAAATAAAAACCTGGTTGAGGGGCTTGAAGATTGTAACCTCGAATTTGAATTCTATGAACATTGTATATATGGAAAACAACACCGTGTTTCATTTTATTCTAGTCCTCATAGATCTTCTAGTTTGCTTGATTATATACATTCTGATGTTTTCCTTCTTTGTCTAAGTCAGGGTACTATGTATCGTTTATTGATGATTATTCAAGAAGGGCATTTGTCTATTTTTTGAAAAGTAAATTAGAAGTGTTCAGTCGGTTTAAGGAATTTAAGAACCAAACTTGTAAAAAATTAGACTAGAAGGAAAATAAAATGTTTAAGGACTGATAATGGCTGTGAATTTTGTTCTGATGATTTTGAGAGGTATTGTAAAGATCATGGAATTAAAAGACATAAAACTACACCTTATACTCCACAACAAAATGGAGTTACAAAAAGGTTCAATAGGATAGTGATGGAGAGAGCACGAAGTATGTTGAGTAGTGCTAGCTTGGAGGAGAAGTTCTGGGCTGAGGCAGTTGCTACAACATGTTACTTGATAAACTGTTCTTTGAATTCCTCTCTTGTTGAGAAAACACCTTTGGAAGCATGGTCTAGTAAGAAGCCTTCTCTGAGACATATTCATGTTTTTGGCTGTGATGCATATGCATATGTGTCAAATGAGAAAAGATCTAAGTTGGTGAACAAGGTCACAACATTTTATTGGCTATAGTACCGCATAAAAGGATACAAGCTTTGGGAACCTCGACACAGAAGGTCTCTATACAAAGATAAGCTATCTTCGACAGCTCTCTACTTTGATCCGCAGAAGAGACATCGAAACAAAAGGATGTAGCTGAAATCTCCCACACCAAATAAAGAGGAATTAAAAACTAAAATGAACTTGAAACTGAGGAGAGCCTGGCGAAGTTCTAAAGTTCTAAAGAAGAAGAACAACCAGCCCTCAGCAAGTGAGGAGGACAATCCCCAGAAAGAAAGCAACCTATAGTAGGTATGGGTTCCTCTTTGATAGATTCTACTTGTGCCTATGCTTTAATTTCTAGCACCGATGAGCCTAGGACTATGAAAGAGGCATTTAGAATGTTTGATTCAAACTCTTGGTTCGAAGCCATGAATGAAGAAATGACATCATTAGAAAAGAATGATACTTAGAGTTTGGTGCCCTGCTTGAAGGCAAGTAAAAGTTGTTGGCTGCTTAATGGGCATTTGAAATGAAAAATGTGTGTCCTGATGGCAAAGCAGGGAAAATACATGAGGTTGGTTGGCGGCGGTTATTCCCGTGTAGAGGGAGAACTGATTATGGAGAAATTTTCCCCGTAGCTGCTTCTGATGTCCATTAGATTTCTTTTGTCACTTGTAGTAGCATATGGCTTAGAGGTTGAACAGATGGATGTGAAAAAAAACATTTCTTCATGGTGATCTTGAAGAAGAAAACTATATGTCCCAGCTTGAGCACTTTGTTGAAAAAGTAAAGAGAAACCGGTTTGCAAGTTAAAGAAGTCCTCGTGATGGTTTACAGCTTAAATTTCCTAGAATGTGTACCAAAAGTTTGACACGCTTGTTTTGCCTATTGATTTGTAAGATCAAAATTTGACTGCATAATGGAAGGGACCAAGTCCTTATTATTGCTCTCTATGTTGATGATATGTTGTTCATAGGCAATAGTAAGTTAATGATTTCTGATCTTAAGTCTCAGTTGTCTGCAAAGTTTGAAATGAAAGATCTTGGTGTAGCAAGGTATATTCTGGGAATGGAAATAACCAAGGACAAGGGGAGTAGAAAAATTTGGCTCAGTCAGAGTAAGTATGTTAAGACTATTCTAGAGAGATTTTGTATGAATGATTGCAAGCAGCTAGTTGTTCCAGTTTTGCAGTGAATGAAGTTATCTGTTGAAGACTATACAAAATATCCTACTGAAATGGAGGACATGACCAGTGTACCTTATGCTAGTGTGGTTGGTAGTCTTATGTATGCAATGGTTTGTACAAGGCCAAATATTGCCCAAGCAATGGGAGTACTTAGTCGGTTTATGGCTAATCTTGGAAGGACACATTGGGATGCTCTGAAAAGAGTATTCAGATATTTGAAGGGCACTTCAGAATATGCTTTGTGTTACCATGGTAACTTGGTTGAATCACAGAGGACTCTCAGCATTCGAGGCTATGTGGATTCTGATTGGGAAGGGGACATTGACAACAGAAGATCCACCAGTGGATATATTTTCATGTTGAATGGTGGTGCAGTGAGTTGGATGAGTAAGCGACAGGCTATAGTCACTTTGTCCACTACAGAGGCAGAATACATGGCAACTACACACGCTTGTAAAGAAGCAATCTGGTTAAAACGTTTGTGTTCTAACATTGGTTTTGATGCAGGGAAAATAACAATTTATTGTGATAG
Organism: Sequoia sempervirens; assembly: GCA_007258455.2. NCBI lineage: Eukaryota > Viridiplantae > Streptophyta > Pinopsida > Cupressales > Cupressaceae > Sequoia > Sequoia sempervirens. The sequence goes on along the minus strand of VDFB02158557.1, from coordinate 110,854 downwards.
TCAGAGTGCTATCTATTTGGCAAAGAATCCTACTTTCCATGCCAGGACGAAACATATAGATGTACAATATCATTTTGTACGAGATATGGTGGAGGATGGAAAGGTTTCATTAGAAAAAGTGGACACTCTAGAGAATGTTGTAGATGCATTGACGAAGCCAGTGAGCACAGACAAGTTTAGGTGGTGTGCCAATTCGATGGGCCTCAGTGCCCATGAATTTCAATAGTTTTTTTATGCTCTGGAGGTACCTGTGAGATCTTCGTCAATTGGGAGATTGTTGGAATAATGTGCCTCAATCCCACAGGCTAAAACCTTTGAAAGAGACAAGTCAGTGTGACATCCATATTGTTTGGATGACTAGCAGTTTAGTAACCTTGTGGTTTGTACAGGTCACCGAGAAAATACTTCTATCTTGCTGACTAGTGTTGTCGCTGTGACTTGTGGTGTTCATTGTAACCCTCTACCGAGTGGAGATCTCTTGCTGATGGGTTGGATTCTAGCGGATGTCAGGAAGACTCATGGTGACTAGGTCATCGGTGTAACATGTGACTTCGATAAGAACTCCTAGTGATAGTTGGTATGTCTCGCCGATAGTATACACTCAGAGTATCGGAGTAGCACAAAGGCCTTAGTATGAAGTCTTAGCGACAACTAATTGTCTCACCGATGGTTGTGGTTTCACTGACTGGCTAGCGTCTTCATTGTAACCTCTTGGCGAAAGCGGTAAGTCCTACTGACATTGGTGTTTGTTAACAGGTGTCTTCAGTGAGACTCCTAGCGATTGAAGTCTTCGGCGAAAGGTGTGAGCATTCGATATTACCTCTCAGCGATAGCAGTAAGTCTTGCCAACTATTGGACATTTCAGAATAACATGAAGGTTCGGTATGATCTCTTGGCGAAGGATGATAGTCTTTCTGATGGGAATACTCTTATCTATGTGACTTGTGAACATCGGTATGACTCTCGCCGATAGTTGAACTCTTGCCGATAGATCTTCACAAGGTGGATTTGCATTCGGTATAACGTCTTGCCGATGAGGTTGACTCTTGGCAATAATGATGATCTAGCTTTGTGGCATCGTGGAAACACAGTTAGTGTCTCACCGACATGTGAATACATTGTGAATGCCTTTGACTGATTGGGAGACCATCCTACGTGGTGTGTCTTCGACCAATCAGAGAAGCCAAATGGGAACCATTGGAAGTTAGTCTGTTGTGGTCATTCTATGAGGAAGTTCAATAGACCAGGGATGACATGTATATGTTCTGTAATTGCAGATGATGTTTGGTTTGACGGATGGATGTTCGATGGTTGCATGAATAGTTGGATGAATAGTTCGATGTATGATCAATGTGAATTCGATTCTGAGAAGATTGTAACTTGAATGTTCTGTACAAGGTTGGTCATTGAATCTGCTGCTGTAATTTAACATCAGAAAGATAAGTCTGATCTCTGTATGTAATCTCCATTAATGTAATACAAAGTGACTTCTCTTGGTGTGGTGGGTTTTTCTCCCATAAGGATTTTCCCACATAAATATGGTGTTCATGAGTATATGTTATATTCTCTATTTCTGTTATTTCTTAGAAGTGTATCTTAATTGGACTGTAATAAAATTTAAAAGTATCTCTGCATTCTTCCCTGAGGTTTTGATGTTAGGAGAGTTGTTTCCGCACCTTAGCTTTCCTTACATAAATGAGATGTGATGGATGTCGTTTTGTGTTTTCTGATGCAAATATTATGATGTGATACATGAATGGATGAATGATGTTGTAATGTTTTCCAATGCAAGTGATATACAACTAAATATGAAAATGATTTGTTTTTGGCAATGTCAAGTGTACTCAATCCCTTAAGAGATAACATCATTGTTGTAGCTTTGAAAATCCCATAATGCAAACTAACATGGATGCAATATTCTCTAAACATGCAAATCTCGTATGCAAAAGTTGTCATTTGTAACAACCGATTTGTCGTGCTTTTTATCATCATTGGGCCTTTAAAATGTTGAAAGTGAATACAAGCATCAATGGTATATTTAGACCATGATGACCTGAGTACTACTTCCATGATGTTTGATAGTGCAAGTTAACAAAAGCATCTAATTATAATTAAACCGAGATGACCTGAGTATTGCTTGTGTAAACATACAAGATTTAATCACTTTCCTATGCAAATTTGGAATGTCATCAGTGATACTTTGTAGTGCACGTCTCGTGACAATTTGCACAGTAATAATGATCAACTCACAGACAACAAACAAAGAAAGATCATACTCCTTCTTGGCTCCTCTAGTTTGATACATCATCAAGGGGCTCTAGAGATATGATAACAAAAATCAAATTACAACAATTGAACATTTGTGTTTAACATGATAACCCATGATTCAGAAGAGCATTGTCCTTTTGATTTGATTTTATGTTCGATTTTCTGATTTTTTGGGATTTTTCAATTTTCCAATTTTTAGGTGTTTTCTAAGATTTTGACCTAGAACCTAACCTAAAGACCTATCCTAGGGGTCTCGAGGGCTGATCAAAGATCGGCCTTTCCTACGTTGTACACGTAGAGACCACGTAGTTCGACTGAATCAACCGATTTATAGGACCAAGATATGAACAGATGAGAGACGATAACTAATTACAACAGACCACTAAAGGACTTGACCTAGGGTGTCTTGGGGGCTAATCAAAAATTAGCCTTGCCTACATTCAAGCTCAAAGACAACGTAGTTTGACAAGATGACTCTATTTTTTGACTTTTTGACTGAATTTTGACCTATTTTTGTATTTTGATATGATATGGATGTTTGATACATTTCTGATGGTGATCCATGTTCAACGTTGGGTTGCATTTTAATTATTATTGTTGCATTTTTCTTCCTACTATTTGTCCGTTGGTTCAAGCTCAAAGTTTGTTGCCCCCAGTGAGTTCAAGATTTTTCCCCCAGTCTAGGGTGAGACATGACTGCGATGCCAGGATATGTACATGGAGCTTTCAAAGGATAGGCAGATGGATGGCAAAAGTGAATGGAAAAAGCGATTGGTCAACATGCTCAAATAGATGGAAAAGCTAACCTATCACAAATAGCACCTGTTGCCAGGTTTTCACTATTTGTTTTTATTGCACTTTTTCAGATTTTATGATTTTTTTTCTTTTTTTTTGTATTTTTGTATTTTCTCCCTCGCATTTTTTGCTTGTTACCATGATGCCCCGCTTGCTGCGCTTTCATCAAGGCAACCATTTTAGGACATTTTCTGATGAAATGATATGATGTCATCCGTCCGCCCGCCCACATTACCACGATTCGATTGCATTCATCATCATCATCTCGACCACCGTCCGTCCACCGACGCATCAAGATCAACTAGATTTTAAAGACATGCATATCAAGGCTTCCAAGTATTTTTCCCTCTATTCCTATCAAGACTAAGGACAAGAAGAAGGATGTATCTAGTAAAAATGATGGAATATGGATAAGATGAAAGATATGGAAAAAGCGAATAGGATAAGATATATGATGTTAAAGAAGATCCTTAACCTTGTCGAGATCAAAGGTGGGAAATGTGGAGGATAATATATGCATGATAGGAAGATGGAAGGACTTAAGCATCAAGTTTCATGACCAAATATCCCTTTAATAAACCATGGAAATCGGGATTAGACTCGTAAATTTTGGCCTATCAAAGGTAAGGTTCATCCGTCCAAATGTCCATCACAAGAGAAATAATGGGGCAACATCCGTCGAATACACGCCCGATCCTATCAGACGTCATTATTCCATGAGGTTTCGACGGGCAACCATATCCCACCATCCATTCTTTACCTCAAAGCCCCAAGTCTCGGTATCTTTATTTACAGCCCCGTGTCTTTCTTCGCTTCTGGATGCCATCTTTTGTGGCCTTGAAATTTCCTTCCATTTATGGACCTTTGTGTTCTTTGAAATTTTCTTTTTTGCTTTGATGGGCCTTTGTGGCCTTTTTTATTTTTGTTTTGATTTTGGATCAAATTTTCTTTTATTTTTGCATGCCTCTTTGAGGATACATGTTGATCCTTTGACACATGGATTTTGATATGGAAGCTTTTGACATTTGGCACCCAAATTGCTTCCAAGAGCAATAGGAGAGGTGGATTGAGAAGAATGGTATGGAGGTATTATGGATGAGTGAGTGTAGGTAGAATTTTGAAAGGGCATCAAGGATGTGTGCCTTTGTTGTTCTTGAGGAATAGGATATGGACCTAGGATAGATGGAAGGTTTGATGAACTAAGATGAGGACCTAGGATAGATGGAAGGTTTGGTGGATTAGGATGAGGACCTAGGTTAGATGGAAGGTTTGGTGGACTAGGATACTTAGGCATATAACCAAGGTCGTGATAATATGGATTTTGTTGAACAGAAAGGGGTTCCAGGATACCTTGTTCATGAATGCCTAATCCTTTGACTTTGTAGTTGATACTTTGACACATTCGTTTACCAATGGGATGTGTTGTTTGTGAAACAAGATGCAAGTCCATTTTGGGGAGGATATGATATGGATGAAAGGATAGGTGTTGGAAGTAAACTAGATCAAATAAAGGTGGAGGATCCCAATTTGTAGGTGTGGGGTTCATCGATGGCTTGTATAGGTGTGATAGGCTCTTGACATGGGGATGATGGAGTGTTTTGATCTTGACTTGAAAAAGGATCAGGAGGTGTAGGAGATGGAGTAGCTTGCTCTTCATTAGGTACAAAATCATTGTGAAGTGGTATGAAAGGCATATCTTGATCTTGAGAAGGATGAACATCTTCATGGAATGAAGGGATATCCTTAGATGGAAGCATATTTTTATCTTGATGAGGAAGGGAATTATGAGATTTTTTGGAAAGCATATCTTGATCATTGGGTGATAGGACATCATTAGATAGGATGGAATAATTACCATGCTCCTGGGATGCAATGGAATCATGAGATGATATGCATTCATTAGATGGAGTGGAAGGAGGACTTGGAAGAATACTTTTCTCTTGAGATGGAAAGGAATCATTGTGGATAAAAAGTGAAAGGAGGGGATCATCATAGAACTCTTAAGAGATGGGGTCTTGGTCAAATATTGGAAGAACTTGTGGAATTTTGAAATTGACGGATGAAGTGGAAAGAATATTTTGATCTTGATGTGTGAGGGAGTCTATGATAGCATGGTTTGGGCTGAGAGATTGACATGAATCATTGGATATAGAAGATATGATAGAAGAAGGTGGTTGGATGGAATGGTTAACTTGGGTGAAAGAATCCTAAGATTTATTTTGACTGATGGGAGATGAAGATAGATGCATGACATGGTAATATTGTGTGATTTCCCCATCACAAAAGAAAATCTAAGATAAGTATACATTTAAATATTTGCATTCAAATAAAGTAATCATTATAGAACATTTTCATTTAACTCATATATATAAACATGACTAACTTGGGTACCATTGGTGACAGATTAGAAGGAGATATCCTAGAAGAAACTAAGATGTTTTTGCTTGAGGACAAGCAAAGTCAAGTGGGGGAGACTTGTGATGTCTCCATCACAAAGAAGCATCTGAGATAAGTATACACCTAATATATTTATATTTTTTAATAATATAGAAGAAGGTAATTTAGAATATCATCAGTCAAGTATAAAGAAATACAATTAAAAATATCATTATAATTATCATTGATAATATTACAATTATAATAGTCAAAGATAAAATAAATATTAACAATAAATTAAATTTATAAATATAATAGTAAATAATAATATAAAAATATATATATAAATATAATGGCAATCCAAGTATTATTATAACTATAATTATCATAGATAATATCATAATTATAATACAATTACCATAATAAATGGAAACAATTAATATTATTATTAATTGTAAATATAATAATTAAAATAATGTTCGCAAGAAACTAATATTATAATTATAATTATCTTATATAACAAAATGAATATTAACAATCTAATGTTATCATAATTTTATAATATAAAATATATTGGCATATTTTATATTAGAGCGAACACAGATCATAAGGCAGTAATCTCATAGAAGATATAAAGGCAACGGTTGAGATAACTAAGTTTAAGGAAGTGATTGATATGTTAAGGGGTTGGTAACAAAAGATTATATCTATTCAAAGGGACACCTCCCTTCCAACAAAAGGATAGGTATATATATACAGTTTTAAGATCATCGAATGGGGGGAAAGGAATAAGGAAGATAGGAAATAAGGCACAGGTTGTGTGCATACGAGAGTCTATCTAATGGGTTGTGTTCTACTTTAATCATAAAATAGGAGTGCTTATTGCTATTGATTTTTAATTATAATATGCTTAGATTTTTTAGAGTAGAGGTCAATAAGTATATTTATTATTGTGTGTTTTCAGTCATAAAGATGTTCTGAATTTATTAAATGGTACTAACAGATACATTTACTACTATTGTCCTTACTACTATTGTCCCCTTTCAATATGATCAGAAAATTATAGGGGTAGAATCAATAGGATTATTACTTATTATTGATTATTATTATTGTTTATCATTGCTTATTAAAGTTATTATTATTCTTTGTAATTATGATATGTTTAGAAATTTATAATCATATGTACACTATTAATCTATATATATATATATAACATTTAGGTAAAGATGATTATTAAAAATAATTATGTATATATATATATATATATATATATATATATATATATATATATATATATATATATATATATATATATATATATAAGATATATATATATATATATATATCTTATATGACTATAATGATGCTTGTAGCATTCATTGAATCTTATAAGTAATTGTGTTGTTTTAGTATAATTTTAGATAATAGATTCTTCCTAATTGATTTACACTAACAATATCTTCTAAGTGTGAAGACCAGATTGATTGGGAATGAAGGACTTCAAACAAGGTTTCAATTAGTTGAGAAGTAATCACTAACCCATTTACCAATTGGAACTTAAATATTTCAAGGAAATTTAGGGCATTCCTAAGCACGGACATTACATATTGTTCAATATCATTTGTGTTTGAAGACTTTGATTTGGGTTTCTCCTTTTACTTTTCCAAGAATTCAAAGAACTTGAACTTGGATGATGTGGTTGTCGGTGGATAACGTGTCATGTCCGTATTTCTGTCAGATGGATAAGAATAGATGTTTGACAACAAATATCCTTTTGTGGTTGTTTTCCTTTGCATATCCCAGATTTGTTGTTGAAGGTTTATCATTTGTTGAGTTAGGGAAACCACGTGTTCTGTTTCAGGCTTTTTAGGAGGTGCTTTCAATTGATTCACATCAAAGTCTTATGGTAATTTGGCACCTTGTTTGGCTAGCATAAGGAGGTATTTTTTCCCCATTTCTTTCAAAAATCTTCTCTAAACACTTGTGGAAATTGGGGTATTGTTCAACATGTTGGATGGTGTATGAGATTCCCAAGGTTGCTTGCACAACTCCAAGAAGACCTTTCTCACTGTCTCCTTCCTGAAACCCGACTCCAATGGGTTCCTCTTGAGCTTGGAGATTGACCAAACCCTGCTCCAACTCTTCTCAAAGAGTTTCCTACCTTGTGCTTTACCTTGGATAGACAAACACCAATTGAAATTGTAATCTTTCTCACTGCACCTAGAAGAGTCTAGATGCTAACTTCACCATCATTTCCTGAACTTCTTGCAGGGGAGGTAGATGCTCTGTTTCCATGCATTCCACCACCATTGGAATCCATCTTGGAGGTTCTACTCTCCTCAAGTTACCCGATCTTTTGATTTGTCTTGAGAGGGCCTAGTTTCTACTAGCCCTTGCCAGTCACTATTTTGCTTTTTCTGCCCAAGTTCTCCACTGTACCTAGCAAAAAAATCACATTTTCTGACACCCTTTTAGGGATTTTAAATCTTGCACAGGGTTTCAAAACTCTGTCCCTATTGTACAGCTAATTCCTACAATATTGGGTGGAAGGCCTAATTGCCCTATTTCCTAGGGTTTCACTAGTTTTTGAGTCACAACTACCTCCAATGTATTGATGGAAGTCTCAATCCTTTTGGAATATAAAGATCCTACCTTGCCCCACCTGAGACTGTACAAATACCGTATTGTGCATCTTTCCCCTGCTTAAATTCTCTATTTTTCTCTTCCAAACTCCTAACCAGGCAACTAACACTCGCCTAGGGTTTGGTCTTGTAAAACATAGCTTGGCTCTCAAGATTTCCTACTGCTACATATTTACATTTGATTGGCTCCCATTCCATATTCCTCCAATCTCAGGAAGTACCCATGGTCAGGGTTTAGGAGGGAGCCATAAAAAGTGTTACTACTCAAAATAAAGAAAATCAACTCTATACAATCTACTTTAAAGATTCAAAGCAATAATCTACACTAAGAGACTTGAATGTAAGTTGAAAGCTATTCACAACTATCCTATGAACACTGAAAACAATGCAAAAATAGTGAATAATATGCCTTGATATCATTGTTTCTCAAAAACACATGGGGTTTTCTGAAAAAACACAGAATTTTCCAAGACTATCTTCTATTATTTCACACCAAAATTTTATTACAATGCCAAAACTACTTACTATGAGCCATTCCATCTACTTGGGATTCCATTACCATCTTTCAAGGGTAGTTGCTCGAGCATTTCCCTGATTTCGAGGGATTCCCAATGCCAAGTAAGTTACATGCAACTTCTTAGCTGTAGTCATGCAACTTTTACCAACATTTTGTAACTTCCATTATGCCATGATTGTGTCATGATCCTCAAACATAGGACCTCTAACACCTTGATCTCAAGCAATCAGCATCTCCCTTAACCATTCCTTGGCATCTTCTAACAATTAGATGTGGTTATGACACACTTAATGCATTGTATTCTAATCCTAAGTTGTCCAAAGCTTAATAAAGCAAAACTTAACAACATAACAACATTAGTATGATTGTAGTCCTAATGACCAACTCATCATATACACTCAAGACCTTCTAAGGTCCAAAACAAACACACTGAAATCCTGATTTGGCCAAGATCAGGTACAAGCCAAAATTGAGCAAACCAAATTGGGGTTTGGCCTAGGTGCTCCTGCACCATCCTCCCCAAAATAGAAAATTTCAATCCACCCTTGGATTGAGCAAGTTGGGATCAATGCCCAACTTCTTGAACTCTGCCTCCTTGATCCATACTGCATCTGTATTATGTTGTCCATGCCTCTTGATCAGGTGTTCCTTATATTCTTTGGTCCTAGTCTTCTTGTAGACCCTGGTATCCAAGATTTTATCAGCTTGTTGGATTGTAGCAAGGGGCAGTTTGAGTTCTTCCACATCTTGGGTGACTTCATGGATGGTCTGATCCAATTTTAGTGGTGGTCCTTTGTAGTGTACAAGGTCTGCAAAATTGAAAATAGGGGACAGTCCACTGTCATCTAGCAATTGCACTTTGAAAGCATTGTTGCCATACTTCTCCAAGATAGGACAGGGACCTATCCTCTTCATTTGTAACTTGTTAGGGACTCCTTTTTGCTGTCTAGACTTGTTCAAATGCACCATCACTAGGTCACCAACATTAAAGTGAACATCTTTCCTATGCTCATCCACCTTAGTCTTATGCTTCATTGTGTTTTCTGCCAAGGTTTTTCTGACTGTGTAATGAATTTCCTACATTGCATAGGCAAAATCATCTGCATATCCACTTCCCTTGACTCCATCCTTCAACTCTCTCAGCTCATAAACACCTCTAGGGTGTAGTCCATAGACAATTTCCAAGGGACTCTTCCCTATGGATCTATTCACTGTATCATTATAGGCATATTCAACTTGCCCAATAATCTGATCCCATTGTTGACCATACTCCTTGGTCAAGCATCTTAAAAGGTTTCCAAGTGTTTTATTCACAACTTCGGTCTGACCATCAGTTTGGGGATGGTATGCAGATCCAAAGGAAAAATTGGTTCCCATCCTTTGCCAAAGAGTCTTCCAAAAATTACTCATAAACTTAGTATCCCTGTCTGATACAATGCTGATTGGTAAGCCATGAATCCTGACTATCTCCTTAAAGAAAAGAGAGGCTATTTGACTGGCATCATTGGTTGTTTTGCAGGGTACAAAGTGAGCCATTTTGTTGAATCTGTCTACAACAACATAAACACTGTCCATACCTTGCTTTGTCTTGGGTAAACCAACTACAAAGTCCATACTCAAACATTCCCATGGCTTATAAGGGATAGGCAGTGGCTGGTATAGGCCTGCATTTGAAGAAGTGCCCTTGGCCTTTTGACATACCACACAACTCTCCACATACCTTCTGATATCTAAGTTCATCTTTGGCTAATAATAAAACCTTTGAACCAGTTCCTGAGTTTTGGTGATTCCAAAATGACCACTCAATGCACCATTATGTTTCTCTTGTATCAAGTTCTCCCTAATAGAACCTCTAGGAACACCAAGCTGATTTCCTTTAAACAAAAGATCACTTTGCAAGGTATATTCAGCATATTTTCTATGGAAATGATTTTTGTATTCAGCACATACCTTATAAATATCTGCAAAGTCTTCATCGTCTGCATATAGATCCTTGAAGTGGTCTATTCCCATGCTCTTCAACTGAATTTCTTGAATGGTGAGGACTCTTCTGCTCAATGCATCAGCCACTTTGTTGAGAGCTCCTTTCTTGTGCTTGATATTGAAGGTGTAAGCTTGCAAATACTCCACCCATTTCATGTGCCTGTGACTCAACTTCTCTTGTGAATTTAGAAAACTGAGTGCTTGATTGTCTGAGTATACAATGAATTCCTTGGGAAGCAAGTAGTGCCTCCATTTCCTTAGTGCTTGGACCAATGCATACATCTCAATGTCATAAGAAGAATACTTCTTCTTGGCTTCACTTAGCTTCTCTGAATGAAAAGCCACCAGTCTGCCCTCTTGACTAAGAACAGCTCCAATAGCTACATTGCTTGCATCACACTCAATGGTGAATAGCTTCTCAAAGCTTGGTAACACTAAAACAGGTTGGGTAGCTATCTTTTCCTTCAGCAACTCAAAACTCTTGTTAGCTTGCTCATTCCACACAAACTTGGTTTTCATTCCTCCTTTAATGGTATCCAACATAGGAGCACAAATAGCACTAAACTGTCTTATGAATTTTCTATAATACTGAGCAAGACCATGGAAGCTTCTTACCTCTGTTGCTGTCTTTGGAGTGGGCCAATTGAGAATGGCTTCTACCTTGCTACTGTCAATCTTCAAGTTGCCATGTGATAGCACGAATCCAAGGTACACCAGCTCTTTTTTGATGAACTCACACTTTTCCAGATTGATCATCAGCTTCTCCTCTTGCAGCTTCTTGAAAATAAACTCAATATGTTGGAGGTGCTCTTCTCTTGTTCTGCTATAGATTAGTATATCATCAAGATACACTACTACAAACTTGCCAATGTAGTCTTTGAGGATTTCATTCATGAGTCTCATGAATGTGGAGGGGGCATTAGATAATCCAAATGGCATAACTAGCCACTCATAGAGACCCTCATTGGTTTTGAAGGTTTTTTTCCACTCATCACCTTCATGTATCCTAATTTGGTGGTAACCACTCTTTAAATCTATCTTGGTATAGTACCTAGCTTTACCTAGACAATCCATGAGATCTTCAATCCTAGGAATAGGGAACCTATACCTGATGGTTATCTTGTTTATTGCCCTGGAATTAGTACAAAGCCTCCATTCTCCTCCTTTCTTAGGTGCTAAGACAGTGGGTACTGCACATGGACTAATGCTTTTCCTAATGAGACCTTGGTCAAGAAGTTCCTGAATCTGCCTAGCTATTTCCTCATTTTGTTGAGGTGTCATCTTGTAGGTTGCTTTGTTTGGAAGGGTGGCTCCTGGTATCAAGTCTATCCTATGACTTATGGCTCTTTTAGGGGGTAAGGTTGTTGATTAACCACTACTTACAATACCTTCATAGGTCTGCAACAAGTCTTGTATCTCCTTGGGTAACTCTTGTTTTTCAGCTGCCTTCTCTTTGTTCACTTCTCTTGGCTTGATCATCACTGCATAGCCAATTCCTTCTCCTTCTTCCAAGGCTCTTAAGAACTCTTTTTCACCAGCTATGAGTAGTTTAGAGCCTGCTATCTGCACTTTTGTATCTTCTAACAAAGACTAAATCTTCAAGGTTACATTGTCTTTCTTGAAAGTGTAAGAATTATTGGCTCCATCATGCACAGCTTGGCGGTCAAATTGCCATGGTCTACCTAGGAGCAAGTGGCATGCATCCATAGGTAACACATCACACAAAACTTTGTCTTTGTACTTTCCAATTGAGAACTCCACCCATGCTTGTTCATTCACCAAGACATGCTGACCCTTATTGAGCCATGTGACCTTGAAAGGACTATTGTGAGGTATCCTTGTCAATTTCAGCTTGTTGACTGCCTCCTCTGATACAATATTGTTAGTAGAACCTGAGTCTATTATGAACTTACACACTTTCCTCATCATCTTACATTTTATCCTAAACAAGGACCTTCTTTGGCTTGGTTCTTCTTTAACCGATTCTTTGATCAAAGTCCTCCTCATCATGAGGTTCTCACCTTCCTCTGAGTTCAATGGTACTTCAGGTTGTTTATTTGTTGTAGTTGTCTCATCTTGAATTAGATTGGTTCTCTTATCTCCTCCATGAGAAGTGCTACCTTTCTCAGGAAATCTATAGGCCAAGTGTCCCAATTGGTTGCAATGATAACATTTCATGTTGGTGAAGTAGCTGCCTCTTCCTTGTCCACCACTTCTTCCTCTGGAACTAAAACCTCTTCCTCTACCACCTCTACTGGAGCTTCCTTCTTGTTGTTCAGAGAATTTGATCTCTCCTTGGGCTCTTGGTTCTGAACTTCTTCCACTATAACCTCCTCTTTGTCCTCTGTTGTCTTTCCCTTCACCTCTGCTTTTGGGATTTTGTTCTTGTTTCCTTTTTCCTTTCTCCTCTATTTTCAAAGCCATTTGATAGCATTGGCAGACTATTTTGAAGTTTACTAAGCTCATGTCTTCTTGGATAGACCACTTGAGCCCATTCAAATACCTTGCTAACTTGATACTCTCATCTTCAACCACTTTTGATCTAAGGCACAATTTTTGAAACTCCTCTGTATATATTTGGACATCCATATCTTTTTGCCTCAGATTGTGTCTTCTCCTATGCAACTGAACTTCATAATCATCAGGGAGATAGGTCTACCTTATCTTAGTCAACATTCCTCTCCATGAAACTATGGGACCTTTGCCTTCTTTCTCTCTTTCAAATTGTACAAACTTCCACCATGTGAGAGCTGCTCCTCTCAACCTTGACTTGGCCACCTTTACCTTTTGGGCCTCTTTTATGCCATCACACTCAAAGTGATTTTCAATGCTCTCAATCCAGTCTACAACTGAATCAGGGTCCATTTGTCCACTGAAAAGTAGCACACCCTCCAATGCTTTACCACTCAAGGCCTGCAATGCCTTCAAGAATGGTACTTCAGCAAGAACAAGGTCAGGCTTTGGAGCTTCCTCCTCTAAATCCTCTTCTTTTTCCTTGGCTTCATGTTCTTCTTTCTTCTTTATCTTGTCCTTCACATTATCTACTGTCTCTTGGACTTCATCCAAGAGTTTCTCCATTTGAGATATCCTTTCTCTGAGCAACCGGTTATCTTCCTCTTACTCTTCTACCTTTTTAGCTAGCTCTGCATTTTTCACCATGGTTCTTTCCTCTCATGTGTTCTCTCCAACTGACTCAGTGGGCTGAAACATTAATCACAAGCCTTGAATCTAACAATGCTCTGATACCAATATGGTGTATGAGATTCCCAAGGTTGCTTGCACAACTCCAAGAAGACCTTTCTCACTGTCTCCTTCCTGAAACCCGACTCCAATGGGTTCCTCTTGAGCTTGGAGATTGACCAAACCCTACTCCAACTCTTCTCAAAGAGTTTCCTACCATGTTCTTTACCTTGGATAGACAAACACCAATTGAAATTGTAATCTTTCTCACTGCACCTAGAAGAGTCTAGATGCTAACTTCACCATCATTTCCTAAACTTCTTGCAAGGGAGGTAGATGCTCTGTTTCCATGCATTCCACCACCATTGGAATCCATCTTGGAGGTTCTACTATCCTCAAGTCACCTGATCTTTTGATTTGTCTTGAGAGGGCCTAGTTTCTACTAGCCCTTACCAGTCACTATTTTGCTTTTTCTGCCCAAGTTCTCCAGTATACCTAGCAAACAAATCACATTTTTTGACACCCTTTTAGGGCTTTTAAATCTTGCACAGGGTTTCAAATCTCTATCCCTATTGTACAGCTAATTCCTACAATATTGGGTGGAAGGCCTAATTTCCCTATTTCTTAGGGTTTCACTAGTTTTTGAGTCACAACTACCTCCAATGTATTGATGGAAGTCTCAATCCTTTTGGAATATAAAGATCCTACCTTGCCCCACCTGAGACCATACAAATATTGTATTGTGCACCTTTCCCCTGCTTAAATTCTCTATTTTTCTCTTCCAAACTCCTAACTAGGCAGCTAACACTTGCTTAGGGTTTGGTCTTGTAAAACATAGCTTGGCTCTCAAGATTTCCTACTACTACATATTTACATTTGATTGGCTCCCATTCCATATTCCTCCAATCTCAGGAAGTACCCATGGTCAGGGTTTAGGAGGGAGCCATAAAAAGTGTTACTGCTCAAAATAAAGAAAATCAACTCTATACAATCTACTTTAAAGATTCAAAGCAATAATCTACACTAAGAGACTTGAATGTAAGTTGAAAGCTATTCACAACTATCCTATGAACACTGAAAACAATGCAAAAACAGTGAATAATATGCCTTGATATCACCGTTTCTCAAAAACACACGGGGTTTTCTGAAAAAACACAGAAATTGCCAAGACTATCTTCTATTATTTCACACCAAAATTTTATTACAATGCCAAAACTACTTACTACAAGCCATTCCATCTATTTGGGATGCCATTACCATCTTTCAAGGGTATTTGCTCGAGCATTTCCCTGTTTTCAAGGGATTCCCAATGCCAAGTAAGTTACATGCAACTTCTTAGCTGCGGTCATGCAACTTTTACCAACATTTTGTAACTTCCATTATGCCATGATTGTGTCATGATCCTCAAACATAGGACCTCTAACACCTTGATCTCAAGCAATCAGCATCTCCCTTAACTGTTCCTTGGCATCTTCTAACAATTAGATGTGGTTATGACACACTTAATGCATTGTATTCTAATCCTAAGCTATCCAAAGCTTAATAAAGCAAAACTTAACAACATCACAACATTAGTATGATTGTAGTCCTAATGACCAATTCATCATATACACTCAAGACCTTCTAAGGTCCAAAACAAACACACTGAAATCTTGATTTGGCCAAGATTAGGTACAAGCCAAAATTGAGCAAACCAAATTGGGGTTTAGCCTAGGTGCTCCTGCACCATTGGATATCTTCTTCGGTTATTTTTTCCCTGTTAGTGTTGTTGAGTCCATGAAAAGGATTCTCTTTAGCCTTCGCCATGGTGTTTTGTGTTTCACTTTTTTGAGTTTTAGAGTTTTGAGTCTCAATGATCGGAGTTTCAATGGTTGGAATTTCAATGTTTGGAGTTTCAATGGTTGGAGTTTCGATGTTTTGATTTTCAAGTCCTTTTTCCGAGAGCTTTTATTTTTGAAACCTTGTTTAAACGGGCATACAAGTGTTATAGTTTTGACTAGACTTTGATCTAGGTTTTGGATAAGTACCAAGGATTACAACTAAGTCAAATAGAATGACAAATTCTAATGAGACTAGGTTGGATTTGACATATAGCTTCGTTTGTGATGAGAGGATGATAAATCATGATGATGAAACTAGGCTTAATAATAAAAGGTGTGATAAATTTGATGATGTTGGTACTTTGTGATGTTAGATCTTGGTTTAGGTTAGAAAATTCCACTTGTAGAAGTCAGTTTTAACAAGTTTGAATTCTAAGGTATCTAAGGAATGATCTTGGACTTTGGGAAAGTTTCAAAATTTGAGTTCAAACTATGAAACCAGTGGTAAATGTTCTTCCTAAATGAGGTACTCAAATCTTTGGAAAAGTCTTGGATTTTGACAATAGTAAAATGAGTACAAGTTGGGATTGTTCTTGCAAGCTCTTTTGTAGAAATTGAAGATCAACCTCTCTCTAAATTCGTAGAGTGTTGATGGACATTTTTGGTGTTCTTTTGGACTAAGAGGTTTGGACTTTGGTTTCCGAATTTTAATCTTTTGTGAAATCATTTGGTAACACCCATGTTTAGATTTCGTTTTACCTAAGGATTGGTTGAATACCGCTAAGGATTCCCCAGATGAGACTGATTGTCAAACAAGAGATGAACCTAGGTCATTGTTTTGTGTTCTGCAAAAGGTGCCACAAAATGTGTAAAAGGTGCCACAAAATGAGCAAAAGATGCCAAAATAGGGACAAAAGGTGTCGGAACAAGTTCAGACTTGGTTTTTTGAAATTTTCTTTGAAAATTTGCTTAGTTTTCCTAATTTTTCAATGGGAGACTTGGTTGTTTCACTAAATGAAATTTCAAATCAAGGTTTTCACTTTTGATATGTGGCATTTTGTTCATTTTTAAAACACTTGGATAAAGACACATCAAGAAATGTACACTCCTAAGGTTGTGAAAGACTATATTCTTTTAGTTTCCATGTGGGTTTTACCCTAACCGCACTTATTCTTAGCAGATGACTAGATGCTTGACCCCATTGGATCCCCTCCACGACACTCACTTCTCAGGGAAGCCAAGCACCAATAGCCATGAATCTCCCATGGCATATTTTTCATCTCTACTAAAAATTGTGAGAATGTGGATGCCTTCACAATGACCGTTGTTGCACCAAAGAATAGATAAAGGTTTTGGCCAAACTACAACAAGGGTTTTAGTAAGGACTTTCCCTTCATGGGGGTTGATCCATGCGATGAGAGATCACTGCTGCCCTTCTCATCAGAACCAACCTCATGATACTAGCCTTTGTTCCAATATCCACATTTATATACCAGTTGGAAATGCACTTGGCTTTAGTGTGTTACCGGTTGGGTTGTTCCCTTGGGTGATTACTTTTTCCCACAAGGCAAGCCCTCTAAGATAAACAAAAGGGAGCAAGTATACCCATAGTTTTATCAATCTTTATTCCACATGAATAAAGAGAGAACACATGTGATATACTAAACTCACACTCACACACAAAAGTGAATGGGTCTAGCTTTTTGGTCACCCAGTTAAGGGGAGATCATATTCCTACCATCCATCAAGCACAAAATACATGGGGTTCATTAACCCTTTAATTAAGCTATGTCCCTAACTTAACCAAAAGAAAACATGATGTTTATTAACCTTTTAATTAAGCTATGTTCCTATCTTAACCAAAAGGAAACCAAGTAAATCACTTCCAACCCCTGCAATATGTCAGTAGTTTGATAAGAGTGTCTTTGACAAGCATTTTTGGGAAGCTTAAAAAACAACACAAAGTATTAGCCTTTGGAAATTGCAAAAGGCTCCAAAATAGAGACAAAAGGTGCCAAAACAGAGATAGGAGGTGCCAGAATGATGCAAAAGGCACCAAATTCAGAGAAAAAAGTTGAGAAACACCTACACCATTGCATAACTTATGAAATTCTACCCCATTTAAAAAAAAAACTCTAAAAAAGACCTTTGTATGACCAAGATACAACCATTTTAAGATTGACTATAAAAGTGCTAAAACAAAGAAAAAAAGTGCCAATTTGGAAGCAAAAGGCACCAAAACAGAGACAAAAAGTGCCAAAACCAAGACAAAAGGCTCCAAGAGGCTCCAAAAGGCTCATGTTCAAACCTGTGAACATAAATTTTTAAGCATGTTAGTAATGAATGGGGCAAGGTCCCATGGTGGGCGCCATTTTTGTGTGTGTGTGTGTGAAATGTGTAAATTTAGTATCAACACAAACCTTAATGAAACGATTTATATTCAAAGATTCAAAGCAAAGTAAACTATTCTAAATTGCATCTTAACGAATCTTTCAAGAATATCTCATTTTCCTCTATTCCGAAGGATTTATTAAACCATTTGGCCCTCATATTTCTATGAGCACAAAGGTTTTTAAAATGACTACTTAGGAAACGAGATAACATTCAACATGCAAACCAACTACATGCCTACATGAAACTATGTGCAAACAATGATGGTGAATGCTATGATGAGTGAAGGATCATGTTGATGATAAATACACAAATGGTGGTGGATACTATGGTAGTGATCTATATGATTCTATGCATGATTCTATATATGCTCAAATGTAAACTTAAAATGAACTAATCTAAAATGCAACTATGATGCAAGATGGATGATAAAATGCAACTATGATGCAATATGTTAATCTAAGATCTAAATATGATGCAAAATATGATGTAAAGACTAGCTATAGGACTCCAAAAATGATCCAAGATCCAATGATAAACTTGCATGATAAATTTACTTCAAATGTGGATGCAAAATACAATGCCCAAGGGTTGTATTTATAGCCTTTTCCAAGCATATAGTGAGGTGGCAATAATCAATGGTCCAGATTCAAACAAGAATAATGGATGGTGAAGATGAAGAGAATCAAGATGTTGTTCCCTTGACCAAAGACGACATTCCATTTGGATGGGAGAATCTATTGACCAATGGGAAACATGCCATTTGGATGGAAGATTCAAGTGTGAGAAGAGAAGACCATGTGCTTCCAAAATTGGTGGAAGTGTGGGAGGAAATGAGCTATGTGCTTTTTTGAAATGAGTTGAAGATAATTCTAATTAAAAATTAGAGTTATTTATTTTCATGTGACCTTGGTGAGGTGGCACAAAAAGTTATAGAAATGTGCTCTAATTCCTAATTGGATATAGTGAAGATTAATTAAATAAAACAAGTTTAGGGAACCTTGTTTATTTAATTAATTTAGAAGAATATGTTTTTAGATTTGGAGAATTAGAGAAGGGTGAACAATATAAATAAATTGAGAATTTATTTATGCGTAGTTGGAATATTAATCAAATAGCTAGTATTTAATTAATTAAAGGTGATGGTCATTTTTAGGTGTATACACTTAACTAATTTAAAGATTCAAATTTTTGAAAATGATGATTTGATGCAAATTTGAAATAAACTATGCAGTTTTTTACTTATTTTTGAGTTAAAATAAAAGATGCAATTTACATGCAATGAATAATTTCACATTTTTAACCACTTAATGAATGAAATATGATTATAAATATGATCTAAATATGACTGAAACAAACCCTAATGAAACCTATGATGCAATATGGAATGTAATTTTTTTGAAGCTTTTATGACTTCTTACAATGTAAAGATGAAACCCTAAATGAGAAATGCAAAGCAATGCAAGGCAAGATCTAGATCTATGATTTGAAAAACTCCCAATTTCAAAAAAATTATAGTGTTAACATGTCAAGTTCACTAAAATGAAACATAGAAAAAGGGGATCATAGGTCCTAAGTGTAAATAACCTAAGATGCAATGGTTTCCTTTTTCTAAATTTTATTAGAGATGTAGATCACAAGGTGAAAAGATTGACTTTCAACCTTAATGGTGAGCCAATCACACTTGAATCTACATCTAATTGGGGGGTTAGGATGGATTGGAAATATTTTTGGAATGATTAAACTAATGATCTTATATGCCTTAATACATAAAATGCAAGGTCTTGACAACTGACGGACAAAAACAATAGTTTGCAAGTGGATCTGGGAAGTGCAAAGTGATATGTACCAACCCAAAAAAGCTTGTTTCAAGCACTGTAGGAGGACTAGGTCGTCCTTGGGTGAATGGGTTATTGTAGAGGTTTCTTGATCAACTTTCGGGGTCTAATGTTGGATCTGATCTTCAAATTCTCGCCTGAAAATCTATCAAAACACCGTTGGATATTTCTATAACTGACTTTTTGTGTCTTGACAATTTTGATGACAATAGAAGCAACAATGCAAAATTTCTCTTCTTCAATCCTTCTTCAACCTATAACTTGCACATTTAAAGAGGGAGAAACATTGGGCCATTTTAGGGGCTTGCCTCAATCAAACCTCATAAATAGTGTTTCCACTTTCACAATGGAAATGTCAATTATAAAAACCTTGAATGGAAAGAAACAAAATGATGAATTAACAATTGTTGCAACTCACTACCCTTCAATAGCTTCACTGAAGGACTAAAGACATACACATCACTTCAAGGGAATTGGATCTTGCTTGCTTGATTTTCTTGAATTCTCAAATACATGAAGACCTACAACACTTGTTAGCCTTCACAAGATAATATGAACACACATAAACTTTGACATGATGTTAGGATCATGATTGCTATTGATAATGACTGATAATGTTGCTCTTAAATTCTCTTAAAAATAATATTTTCTCTTGAATAATAGGAAGGTGTGTGTTAGATTTCAAATAATAAAATAACTATGTATTTATAGGTGTTTATCCAATTTCTCAAAAATTAGATTCCAAAAGTTGACACTTATAATTTGAATTTTGATAATTAAAATGTCGCTAGAAGCATATGTTAAAATGGGCCCTGGCTCATAAAGGGGACCCATTCACCCATGGGAAAATGGGTTCTAGCCTATATCTCTAGGACACACATGATCCATGGTAATTTAAATATTAAATGTATTTATTTAATGTTGGTCCTTCTTTCAGAAAATAGTAATAATAAGGCTTAATGCATAATTTGGTAAATTAGAAGCTTAATTAAGTCCAATAAATTAAGGGACCCAAACATAGTGTGAAATTGTAAAGGTATACAATATTCTACACTACATCTAGTATCAACAAAGAAGACAATAGCATTCAAGGGTTACATTCAAGTGCCCGTATCTTGGAAAAACAACTCCTCCAGGCAGGATACCATTGGCATGTCTTGACAGCAGCAACATCTATATTAGCACCACTAGGTGGTCAGGCATAAACCTTAAAAAAATAATCAAGAAAATAGTAAAGAGAAAAATCATCCTCCAATGAAAACCACTTCAGTGGTGCTTTGGGAAAGTACCATGATGAAAACCTAGAAAATTGGTGTCATGAGTAGAATTGAGCATCTACGTGCGTCATGTCAGGTGGAAGCATCTCATCCCCTTCATAATAAATCTAGTGTTCCCTCCATAATAATCTATCTGGTCCATCTTCATTCAAATCCCAAAGTTATCTTGATCTTGACAAAGGTTCGGCGCACACCTCAACCTTGCTTAGGGAAAAATCTTGACATAGTATTTATCATTGATCCTATTTTATCTCATGAAGTCCCATAGCCTATATCCAAGCACTATCTTGATAATCCTATCACAAGAAAAAAATTTGTATCTATCGCATGCTTATCCATCCATCATTTATCTTGATCTATGTATTCACTCATGAAATATCAAACATTGCTAGACATTGGGGGCAGGTACTTGCATCTTGCTTTCAAGTAAATCTTGATCTAAGTCCAAATATATCACAACACGATATCGACATCGTGATCTAAGCATCATTTAGAAAATTCAAAAATATTTCAAAATATTTTTAAAATCCAAAAACATTCAAATTATGTCAAAATCCAAAAACATCCAAAACATTCTCAAAATCCAAAAATGATTTGGTGGATATTTTCAGTGAAAAATGAAGTGTCTCCAAATCTCTAGATTTCAGCACCATTAGAAATATCTCAGCGTCCTAATTCCAACGTAACTCGAACGGAGCAAAAAAGATTCTGTTTGCACAAGTTATGGCCAGTCAAACCTTGGGTCAAACTAGGATCAGGGGGCGTCCAGGAAGCAAAAAAAATGATGTCTTCAAAATTTTTCAAAGTTGGCGTCATCGTGAAGAGCTCATCGCTAGCTTTCCAATGCAACTCGTTTCGTCGAAATCCGACATCGTATGCTCAAGATATAGCCGGTCAAAGCTCTTGGTTGACTTTGTAACTAGAAGGTACAATGATGATGTCAGCATCCGTACAATATGTCAGCAGCTCATACAAATCCAAGGTGGACCAATCGGGAGCCAACACATGGCAGTTTGTACAGTCTGTACAAGATGACGTGGCAGTACAGGTGGCTACCGAGTCAGTAAGTGACGTGGACGGGTTTGACGAATTATCTCCTGACATGTGGCAATTGGTGGCAATACAGTTAGCAGTGACTGTGCAGCTAACGTGTCTCTATTGGCGAATCAAATCAAGCCATGTGGCCTGATAAGTTGGCGGAAAGCACAGTTCAGTGGCATCCGAGTCAGCAGACACTTAGCGTATAGCGGCCAGGTAGTGTTAGCCACGTGGCATCCTCCTGGTGTGACACGTGGCTGCCCTGCGTTCCTCCATCAGAGTTGGTGTTTGTTGAGTTTGTTCGTTTGTTAAAATGTTTGTTGGGGGATTTGAACCCCTAACCAACCTCCGCCGAACTTAGCACCTGGCCGTTGCACCACATCCGCGAGTCTAACAATCAACGGTGGTCGGTTTCTTTTATCATAGTATACAGTTTGAAATGTTTGGAAAAGCCAGCTGGCGTGGTTGGAACCCCGAACCGGCTGGCTAACGAAATATATAACCACCATTGCACCAACAAACATTGTTTAATATTATATGTGGGCCGGTTGGTTTTGATGAATTTCCAAAGCCGAAAACCTTTAAAATAAAACAAACTCCCCTATAATTTAAAAATAAAAACAAACAATAATCTTTTTAAAGATTAAATCAAAACCTCCTCATCAATAATAGCCCGAGAGTAAAACAATTAGGGGCTTAAATTAATTTAACATAGATAATGGGGGTTATTTTCAAGATATTATGCAAAAATGGGGAGATTATTGAGATTTTTTGGAGATGGAGGGGATATTGTAAAATCATTTGGTTATGAGCCAAGTTGAGTAATATTTTTGTATAAAAAGGGTTGTATGGGTGAGAGTTGAGTTAAGTGTTTTTTTTTACTCAGAATTTTCACAGGTGACAGGTGATTCGAGAGGAGTTCTAAGGAGGTCATTTTGAAGCCATTTTTTGGGTACGTCGGAGCAGTGTTATGCTGTCGAAGTGATGGTCTTGGTGCATCATTGTACTTGATTTTGGAGGTTAATTGGATCAGTCATTCTCTATTGGAGCTGACCCGGAGACGCAGTCACATTTGTGGTGAACTCCGTAATCAAACTCTGTTTGCATCTCTCTCTTTCTTTCTCTCACTTTCTTTCATTTTGTTGTTATCAACTTGTCATTTTAATTATTGTAATTATTTCCATGAGTTAATTTTGTTCTAATTAACTTGGATAAATCTTTGTAAAAGTTAAGCATTTCAATTTTGCAAATAGTCTAGATCCTATACAGATCAAAAAACATTCAAAACATGTCAAAATCCTATAACATTCAAAACATGTTGAAAATCCAAAAATATTCAAAACATTCTCTAAATCCAAAAACATCCAAAACATTTCAAAATCCAAAAACATCCAAATAAGTTCAAAACTCCATAAAAAGGTTTGAAACATCAAAACCAAAAACATCATTATCCATCATGTGCTAATATCCTAGTCCACTAATCAAACTATGAAGCCTCTGCATAGTTACGTAGGAAAGCCATCTTCGATGAGCCCTTGAGGCATAAGTCTTTCCCCCCTTAGGTCTTGTTCTCTTTGTCAAACATTTGGAAACTCAAAACATTTAGAAAAATTCAATACCCAAAATAATCTCATAACATTCAAAAGCTTGAAGCAAACTCATAAAACCCCAAAATATCAAAAATAGCCCCAAAACATTCAAAAAGTAAAAAACATTGAGATATTTAAAAAAAAAAAAAAATCACTCATCTCATATCATTTTCACTCACAATAAAATTTCAACCATAATAAACCTATTGTCACCTTCACCTTAAATGAAGCAAATAGAATCAAGTACAAGAACACTTACCGAAACACAAACTTTAAATGCAAAATCAAATATCTTGATCATTATCAAACATGTCAGTTAAACATCATATCAACAACCTACCAAACAACTATCAATTAATCCTCATCCAATGCATGTCTTACAGATAGATCTTTACTACAATAGACATCATTTTGGATATCATCTAAAACAACACTCTCTGGTAAGAGATGTGATGGCATTGACATTTTTTGTCATTTTGATCTTTTTCTTTTGACTTATCTTATTGTTCCATTTTGATGACCTCTTGAGGATATCTAAAATTGATTTAGAGAGAAAGGAATGGGGAATTGATCATTACTTTCATTTGCTATGCTTGTTGGATATTCTTGTAATACGACCTTGGTGAATACTTTCCTTGTGTGTGTGGGATGGTCTCAAGTAAAACAATGGCTAGGTCATATTAGGTTCTTAATACCTTTGTGTATTAGTATCCTTACTTCGATGGCTTTATTCTTTCACATGATCAAATAAGGTTTATGTATGTCAAGTATGAACAAGGATACTCCTATCTATTTATAGAGTCAAAGTCCATGCATTAGATACAAAGTTACCTTGGTTCTTCATACCTTGGTGCATTGTTTCTATTTGCTATATCAAAAATAAGGATCGCTATGATGAAATTAAGCCTAATCCTAGAGAAAAAGAAAAATCATCATCTCATCACATATCCAATAAAATATAGAAATTCATCCTAATAATTAGAGATTTGCTAGTATCTTGATCAATATCATTCATTCATCCATTCTAATTCTAATCATCTTATTCAATCTCATTCTATATCTATCTTTACTAACATTTCTATCCAAGTATCAAATCTATGTGATATACATCAAAATATACATGAGGCTATCCATAGTTGATGAGTATGTATATGTCATAAAATCTGTCTACGTCAAACATTTTAGCTTCTTAGGACTTATTTCTTCATCCTCTAAGTAGAAGAATCACTCCCATGACTATGTTGTGATATTGACTCGTAAATTAGTTGTTTTATCAAACTCTTGAGGGGGAAACACACCAACATTCCTTCATCTGCTGGGGCATAGTGGGGCAACAGGAAAATCAATAAATTTTTAAATTTTGACTAAAGCAATATCAATTCTTTGAAGCAACACAACAGGTACCTCACATCAAAGAGGGGCAAAATGTAGACACCTAAAAAAGTCTTAAGTATATCACATCCTAATTTCACTTATTAACACTATTTTATCATCATATTCACCTAATTCATCTATTTAATTAAATAATATCCAATTATTTAGTTAATTTCACTTTAGGTTCCAATTAATCAAATAATTAAGGTTATTTGATTAATTCATCATTTTTCTCCCCTTTTGATTAAATATTACAATATTATTTAATTAAATGTTAATAATCCCTCTTGATTAAATAATTCCTAATTATTTAATTAAATTTCTTAATTCTTCCAACTTGCACAATTAAATGATTTTCATGAATTATTTAAATAACTATTTTTCCTCCAATCCTCCAACTTGCATAAAGAATATTCTCATGGAATATTCTCTTTTCAAATTGTTGGTGTGAATATATGTCTTGTACCTAGCTAATTCACTCAATAGGTAATTAGGGGACATATTCACATGTTAATTTTACTCAGGATATAAGATTTTTTTAGAAGTATTAGTTGGCTTTTCTAGAACTTATCTTATCTAGCTAGTATTGCTTGTTTCCTAGATAGTTAGTTTGTTAGTTGTCTCATGTCATAGGATTAAGATACTTGTCATGATCTTGTCTAATCCTATCTCTCTACCTTGCATTTATAAACAAGGAATCTCATGCACATTTGCATTGAAGTAGATTGAAGCATAGTCAACCATTATTCAATCTCTCATTGTTGAAGCGAGCTTTCTTGACATTCTCTCTCTTGTGGAAATTGTTTTGGTCTAGCAACTATTCCTGGGGGTGTTGGGGAGTCACCATTTACTCCAACATGGTATCAGAGCTCTCCTGGTGTTACAGATTCCTTCCCAGATATGAGGGTATTGTGTTGGCTTGAATATTTTTGTTGGGTGCAGATTGGGGTTTCAAAGACCTCATGGTTGAGATCAAGTGGCCGCACAAATGAATTTTGATTGTAAATTCATCCATTTTGGGTAAAGTTGTTTTTGAGGAAAAATATTTTTTTCCCAAATAGCCTCCCAAGCGGGGTACAATCTTTATAATTTCACAAAAAAAAAATGTAAAATATTTTTTTGTGATTTGTTTATTAAAATTTTGGGCAATTTATTGGGGTTTAAAAAAATATTGGTCAAAAATATTTGGTCAGTCGAATATTCTTAGGGTACCTGACATATTCTCTACTAGCATAAGCATCGTACATAGATTGCATCAATCTGTCAGTTGTCATTGGTAGGTCTAGCCATCACATCTCAGCATGTTGTCGGGTACTATCTTAAACATCAGTCTTTGCTCTTAGATTCCCCCATCATGGTCAACTCCTACACTCGACATATCCTAGACGAAATCACATCAGTCATCATCCTTGTGCCCATATAATTTTTGCTTGGTCGAAGGTATTGGGACTATCTTCTCAATTGTCAGATGTTATTGTCATTGCAAGGTACCCGTCAAAACTGCCTTAGGTTCTCCATTGTTCACCGACTGTCAAAGGTGGTACATTGGCATTCAATTCGCAGGGTACCTAGTCTGCATTACCGGTATCGTGTCTTTACTTGAAACGACATCATTTCTTCTTTGTTCAAAGATCACATTATTTATGCCCTTATTGATCTGGAAGCATCCATTGGTTGGCGACCTTGTACAATCATCATCAATCAAGCAGGTACTTCCTTGTCAGCGGAAACTTGAAGATTTGTACTCTACATCAGCTCATCAATGCCCATCCTTCTACAACGTCCTTGTTGTCATGGTATGACATAAAGTTTTTTTGCAGAGTATAATCCTTGTTAAATAAAAATTTATTTAATATTTTTTGCACATAGTGTATTAACCAACTTGTACCATATGTACGCCGACCACTATCATATTAGGGATTTTATCAACAATTTTTATATATTTTAATCGTAATTTGCAAAATTTGATGCCAATGGGTTTATCAATAGCTGGCAATTTTTTTATTTTTCCTTATTTTCCGATGAGGTCACATGGATGACCATATATAATCTCCTAGGTGCCAAAAATTTGTGCCATTTTAGTCTTTGTACTGTCAAAATTTTCCCCCAAGTGCCTTTTTATAGGCTTTGTTTTCATTTTTGCATAACTTTTCCATATAGAGGCAAAATTTTTGAAACAAAATATCATCGGAAAGTTGAAGATCTAAATTTTGCAGTGGTGCCATTAATTTCCAGAAATTTTGTAGTTTTATGGCATTGTTTCTAGGTTGAAGTCAGATCTTCATTTTTTCCTCCAAGCTCATATCTTTTTGCTCCAAACTCTGATTTTCCCCAAATTTGCGACATCAGGAAGGTATTCAGGAGCACTACAATTCTACACATGCACTTTTTGTAGATTTGTTTCTAGATTTTCATAATTTCAATTTGAAGCTGATTTGGTTGTTTGGGATACATTGTTGTAAATTTGCAAAAAAGGTGTAAATTTGTTTGGGACAAAGGGGAAAATTGCTTGTATTGTAAGGGAATTTGTTGTTCCTCTATTGTAATATCAGATTGTATCATGGATTTTCCAAAAGTTGTACTTCTAACCCCATATAACCATCATGAGTGGAAATCACAAATGGGGATGTTATTGTTAAAATATGGCCAAGATCCATAACCCAATGGAGCTGTAGAAAGAAGGAAATGGCTTGATAGAAGGGATGAAGCTACTAGTACTCTTCTTTTGTCCATTTCTCCAGATCTTAGATATCATGTTGTATCTTGCACACATCCTAATCAAGTTTGGACTACTTTAGAGAATCTCTTTGGTAAGCTAGATAAGATGAGGAAATTTAAGTTGGAGAATAAAATAATGGGTCTTAATCCTTCATATTTTGACAATATCCAAGACTTCTTCTCTAAGCCCAATTCTCTAAGATTGCAATTATCTAATTATGGGGTCACTAAAGAGGATAAATAATTAATTCTTTCTATTCTTTCTAAGCTTGGTCTTGATTATTCAATTTTTTTCTACATTCTATGCTACAATGGATTCCCTTGGAAATGCACACAAAATGCCTTATCTTGATGAATTTGCAGCTCAACTCATAAGGGAACAAGCAAAGTTGGTACACATGGGAACATTGAAGTCTTCTACATCTCATGCTATTCTTGCAAAGGATACAAAGGCTTCAAGTGGCAAAGGTAAGAAGCAGAATAAGGCACCCAAGTCTAATGAGCAAGCTAAAGATTCTCCTTCACATAGAACTCCCAAGTCTACATCCTCTTCAAAAGAGGAATCATCTAAAAAGAAGAAGTTCAAATGTACATATTGTAAAAGGTTGGGACATGATGAGCATAGATGTTATAATAAGAAGATTGATGAACTCACACACCTTCAAAAAAATAACATTCAACTACCCTCATCAGTGTCTTCTTCTTCTTCAACATCTCAATCGGTAGCCCCCTTAATCATCTCACTCAGAGAACATGAGATCTACATTTGGGCTACACAAAATGAAAGGACAAGCACTCTTGGCCTCTGCAATTCCTGAATCACATAGATGGCTTCTTGATTTAGGTGCATCTCATCATATGGCATATTTTATGGATATGTTCTCTTCTTTTGAGCCTTCTAATTCACCTCATATCTTGATGGGTAACAATACATATATGAACGTAAGTGGGAAGGGTTCTATTGACATGGGGGAAGGGACTTCTAATGATGTTCTTTTTTTTCCTTCCTTGTCCACTAATCTCCTTTATATTTATCAAATTACACATGGAGGTCAAGGTAAAATAGTTGAATTCACTCTTGATAGAGTGTACATAAGGGACTTGGAGACTAGGGATAGCAGGGTGGTTGATTATACATCTCATGTGTATTCCTTTTCACATTTTTCATCAAAATCAGAAAATGTTCCTTTGACCTCATCACACACTCCATTGAGTGTGAACCATGTTAGTGAGGAGAAGTTTGGTCATATACACATTGGTATTCTAGAGACTAGTGCTAAGCTTCCTCCTTCTCCACCTCCTACTTCACCAACCATCAATGCTTCTATTTAGAAGGATGATCATATTTTTTCAAATATTGCTTTATGGGATGAATATTTGACATGTATCTCTAACTTGTTTGTGGAGTCTCATACAACTAATTTGGAGGACATGCTTGAGGGGATTTCTCTCCTATTTGATGATAGTTTCAGCACAACTTTTATACCATCTACTTTGTCTTTGGAGATTGATATTCATGAGTATCCTCCTTTACTTGATTTGTCATATTTCTTGGTTGATTTTGACCATGACTATGTTGTGGCTCGTTCAAGCTTGGAGATTCCTACTCATTTTTTAGAGGCATACATGTTGAGCGTTGATTCTTCCTCCTTTCAGTTGGACATGGAGTGGCTTTTTCATCAGCTTATGGATTTTTTTCTTCCTAAGGGAAGATGTGTTGCAGACATTGGATCATCTTTTGTTTTCAGGCATTCTTCATTAGCATTGGAGCTTCTTCATTGTGGGCTAGACAGTATTACTTTATTCCTAGGTAGTTAGTTTGTTAGTTGTCTCATTATAGGATTAAGAAAATTGTCATTATCTTGTCTAATCCTATCTCTCTACCTTTCCTTTATAAGCAATACATCTCATGTACATTTGCATTGAAGTACATTAAAGCATATTCAACCATTATTTAATCTTGTATTGTTGAAGCAAGCTTTCTTGTCATTCTCTCTCTTATGGAAGTTGTTTGGTCTAGCAACTGTTCCTGGGGGTGTTGGGGAGTCACCATTTACTCCCACAAAAATTTGAATTTGTTCCTCCAATTCAAAATATCTCTAACATAATTCCTAAAATCAAGGGATATTGTTGAGTCTCTCATGGATTATGAACCCTTGATCTAATCCTTGATCCATTCCTCATGGATTATCAACCACTTGATCTTCATCCTTGATTCATGCCTTCCTCCTCAATTCAATTTCATCCATTGATCACCATTTTCAATCCTCACCATTGACCAATATCTCAAGAATCTATAAATACTAGATCAATTTCATTCATAATCTTCATAGAAAAGTTACTCTCTAGGATCTCATACTCATATCTTGAGCATTCTAGAGAATTTCTTGTGAATCAAACCTCATCAAGAATCTTCAATCAAGCTTTTGTAAAATGGATAATGCATAAAACTCAACAATCCACATCCATCTCACTTATGCATCAATCCACAATGGGATTGAGAGGTTTGCATACTATTTTAGGTTCAATTGGTTTGAATTGTGTTTAATGCTTTTGAAATGAGTCTTTCTAGTATTGTGTAATTGAATTTCATTGAGAGTATGCCATTGATTGATCATTATCTTGTAGGTTCTTTGATTTGATATTTTAAGATCTTAATTTGATTCTATTTTGATGTTATTTAATCAATTAAGCTAACATACCTACATAATCAAACCCTACAAAGGAGGAGAACCCCTATCATGAATATAATAGACATGTGATAGGAAAAACCATGCAAGGAGGAGAACCCCTATCACAAACATGATCAAATGAATAAAGACAAGATCATATGGACAAGATTATTTAAAATGAAATATTAAGAGAGTGTTACCAATAACCTACAATTATCTTATTGAGTTGATGGATGTTACAAACTTGAGAGATAGAACTTCTATAGAGCTTCATTGTGAGAATGAGAGAGCACGAAAGAGAAAGAAAAGAAAAAATGATAGAGATCTTAGAGAAGAGTGATAGATTTCTTGCCAAAATGATGTGTTTTAGAAAGGTATAAGCACACAAGGTTCATCCCAGGGTGATTGTGAGCTAGCAAAGGTGTTACGTTCGTTGGTAGATGGGAAACATAATGTCTCAACAGCTACTACAGTCAGGAATCTATTCGGGATGTTCATGTGATGCGTAGATGCCTACGTGGTGCACATTCGTTCAAGACATAAATTCACCTTAACGACAAGAAACAAATGATTTAAGCAATAACTTAATTTTGGATCAAAAGGACATTGCATTTTTAAATTTAATTTATCTAAAGGGGAGGCCTATGGAATGTGAAATTGTATAGGATGTAATTTATGACATTACAAGTTTTTAATTCAAAAAAAATTACGGAAAGTAATTTTTTGTAGGGTACTTGCCATCACAAGTCCTTGTGGGGCCCATGTACCTACCAGTGGGGTTTTTAAACCCTTACAATCAACAACTTTTATGCTGATCAATGATTATTATAGTCGACCAACAATGACTCCAATGCTCCCCGAAAATTTTTAGGCAACTAGAAAACCTTTACCAATAGTATAAAAAAAATGACACCAATTTTTTTTGTCGAAATATTCCTTCGCTACAACATATTCTATTGATGCAAGCATTTTTCAGTGATTTTTCAGGGATCGCAGTTTTTACTTGTCGTCAAGGAATATTCCTTGGAATATTCTATTGATGCCATGCTAATGTTAGTAGTATAGACACTAGTAGGGCCCCTTCAAGCCCCTTTTGGCCCTAAAGGATCTATTTTTTTCTTTTGGCAATAACTTGGCCCTATGATATTGAAATTTGGAAAATGAGATATCATCGAAAAGTTGGCTCTATCAACTTTCCAATGGTGTTGGTCTCATGACCATTTTTTTCTATTGGAAAATTCTACAACCTATTGAAGTCAGAGGTGTTGTTTTCATTTTCTACAATTCCAGCAGTGTTGGGATAGTCTTTCAAAGCTCTACGCAACCATCTATGCACTTTTTCTAGATTATTATCCAAGTACATTTTATTCGTTTTTTTGTATTTTCACATTCTAGTGAATTAATTGGAAACTTCTTGGTTGCATGGGATGACTCATTTTTTGTTGTTCTATATGTATTTCTAGAATTTGGTCTTATTTGGACATTTTGAACATCTTTTGCATGCACTTTCTCTTTTGTAGATGTACTAAGATAAAGTGCCACTTTTGTACATGCTTTTTGGGGATTTTCACACATCTTGTTGTGCCTTTTGTACTTGTACTATGATATAAAGTGTCATCGGTGTGTTGTGAGTGCCTTTGTTTTGCCTTCACACCTTTGTCAAGTGAGTGTTCCTTCCACAACAACATCAAATCCCAGTGATTCTTGCCTCATGCGTGTGTGCCTTGGTTTTCACAACCTTTTATTTATGCATCCTATTTTTCCTTTTGTACTCACACTATGATATAAAGTTCCATGG
The DNA here is from genome assembly GCA_007258455.2 of Sequoia sempervirens. NCBI lineage: Eukaryota > Viridiplantae > Streptophyta > Pinopsida > Cupressales > Cupressaceae > Sequoia > Sequoia sempervirens. The sequence goes on along the minus strand of VDFB02158557.1, from coordinate 78,578 downwards.
GTGGGTTGTGAGTGCCTTTATTTTTCCATCACACCTTTTTCAAGTGAGTGTTCCTTCCACAATAGCATCAAATCCCAATGATTCATGTCTCATGCATGTGTGTCTTGGTTCGCACACCCTTTTATTTGTAGGTACTCTTCAATTGCATGTTCAGATATTCTCCTACATGCACTTCTTGGTGACACACAGTTTTAGTGTACCTATCTTGGCTCTTCCTTTCCGCATTATGGGGGTTTCTTTTGTTGGTGCTACTACTTCCTTGGTTTCATTTTTGTAGTGATATATGTATCTAGTATTTTTTCCTATGTACTAGGTGGATGCAATGGTTAGTTACCCATGCATTCTAGTGAGATGTAGCATTTACCATATGGACATTGTTTGATTCTTGTTTTGGAGGTGACCTATTTTCATTTGATCAATGTTCTTTAGAGTATTGGTACCTATATTTTTAACTTGCATCTTGCATGTTGAGTAGTATCATTGGGGTCACTTGTGAAAATTCATGTGCCATTTGTATCTTTGAGTTCTATATGTTTACCTTTGTTTTCCATCTGGTTCGAGTAGTGTGTTGAGGATACTCGTGCAAATTATTGTCTTTCATTTGATCAATGTTCTTTAGACTATTGGTACCCATGTTTTCAACTTGCATCTTGCATGTTGAGTAGTATCATTGGGGTTACTCGTGTAGATTCATATGCCATTTGTATAAATTGTGAGGAATTTGAAGATGATGAAAACTAGTGATTTGTGACATTTTTTCTATAGATTCCAAATATATATTTTTTAAAAAAATTAGAATCAAATTGCATTTCTTTTTCCATCTCCTTTGATAACTAGTTTTTAACAATAAACACCATTTTCATAGAGTGATGTGTACTTGCTAACAAATAACTTTTTTCAATGAAGGATTAAATTCATTTTATTTTTATTTTAGATTTGTAACTACGATATTTAGTGCATGCAATTGGTTTCATAGTGTTTTATTGAATATTATTTTCTTAATTAAGTTTTTAAGTCAAACCAATTACAATTTAGACATAGGTTTACTTGCTAACACAATTTTTTTTGTATATATCAAAAAAAAAAAATTGTTAGATCAAGGACATCAATATCAAGTGCATTGATAATTTTTAGATTTTTTTTTGTAATCTACTATTTTTCCACATGTGCAAAAAAAAGAGCTTAATTTTCAGTCAAAAACCTACATTCACAAGAAATAAAAAATAAATATAATAATCAAATTAAATATATTTAAAATTCTACTTTTTGGGAAGCTTATAATAAGGACTACATTCTTAAAAAAAAAAAAATGAATTCATTTGATCCCCCAAAAGGTAAATCAAAAGTGGTTTTTTATGAACATTTTGATAGGTGTAAAGGAGACTCTAATATGGGTATGGTTTAAAAATAGCGGGGTTCTATCCAAGGGGGGTTGAAATAAGGTGGTTTGATCAAACCCTCTTCAATTGAAATCCTTTAAATGGAACTTTCAAGGATTAGATCATTATATTTACTAAAAATATGTGATTTTAGCAAAAATCAGGATGTCCCAAAAAGTGTAAACCACTATTGTGGGATTACCCATGTTTTCCTTTGTTTTCCATTTGATTTGAGTGGTGTTGTTGGAGGAATTCATGCAGATAAATTTATTTTTTATCTTGATCATTTTTTTCAAAGGAGGTTATTCATTTCAACACTATATCAGTCATTTTTCGATAGTTGTCCATGGCTTCTTCATGCTTCAGCAATGTTCTTCATGTTCCTCTTTTTTGGGACATTGTTTTGTCTAGAGGCTTCTTTGTCCTTGACATTGGTTTGAAGGATTTTTAAGTCCTACATTTTCCTTTCTCTCTTTTGGAGAGGATTTTTTCTAATGAGGTTTCCTCCTTTTCTCCAATTGTGAGAGATTAGATTCTTTGTACACAGGTACCTCACCAAGCCTTGTTTGTTGAGACCCATCATGCATTCTCTTTTTAGGTTCAAGTAGCTACTATGTTAAATCATCTTAAGGGGGGTGTTAGATTAATCATGTTTTAGGTAATAATTAATTAATATTTAATAAATTATTAGTCTAATTTATTCTCATGCACTTAAGCCAAACTAAAGAATTATTTTTTATGTTAACTAAAGTGAGCTATTATGAGATATTTTATCTCATCGCATGTGATGCTAACACTTTTCATGATCTAATCCATTTATCATTTAGGGTTACTCCTATATAATAATTAACCCTCATTGTATTATCATAACCTTTTGAGAAATCTTGATCTCCTTGAAGATTCTTGAGGTTCATACTATATCTTTTCCTTGTTGATGATATAGCATGTTATTGTTTATGGATCTCTTGCGTGGGAGGCATCTTTGTTCGTTGTTTGATCCTACGTCGTGTCATTTACAATTCTAACAAAAGGTGAAATTTCTAAGAGGATATTCACATATGGTTCTACTCTTTGACGTGACATGAACCACAATAGGTAATGCAACAATATCTAACCCGATAGGAAAAATCATGGTGTCTAGATTCAAGTGACTAATGTTATCAAAACCTTTGATAGAAAGATATAATGGAGAAATTGAAGAGGTATCAACATTGATACAATTAAGGAGGTCTAAATTGAAAACATTTAGACTAGAACCATTGTTGATAATTGTTCATTTGATCCCAATTAAGTTGACACTAAAAATAATCATAAGGGTTGTTATTTTGAACTTCCTTCAAGAGAAGGAAGTTTAGAGGGGAGAAAATTAATATTGGATTTATTTGTATAAACACACTTGAGAAGAGTGGCCACCTCAATGGGCTTCATGAACATGAAATGGATATATTTTGTAAAGCCTCATAAAGAAGGCTAGTATAAGAAAGTGAAGTTTGAACCAACTCCCAAAGGGAGATCTTAGCTTGAGTAGCTTGAAGTTGTTTAATAAGATCATATTTCTTCATGTTCTTCATAGGAAGATGAGGAGTTGATGGAATAATAGGAGCTAATAGAGGAAAATAAATAGAAATGGGAGTATTTCATGGAAGTAAGTATTCACAAGTACACTACACATTATACACTAAGAAATATGAGTATAGAAATCAAAAGGCCAAGAATTATCAAGGATAGGTCACGAATGATGATAATAGGACAAGAAGGTAGGGAAAAATCAGGTACCCCATGCACAATGATTTTTTGGTTTTTGAAGCTCTTTTATAGAGCTAAAAATTAATATAGTATTAATTATATTTTGAGGAGGATGAAATGATGTAGAAATAGATAACGTTGATTATCAAGTGAAGAATGAAAAGGGAAATAAGTTAAGACATCTAATACCTCATCTAACATGTCAAAGTTATCTTAAACATGTCTATTAAATTCATTGAAGGTTTGAAGAAACAAATCCAATATTTTTGAATTTATCATGAAGCTTACATTCACCAAGATGTACTGTCAAAATTGTCAAACCAAGAAGTAATTTCTTTTCTAAGTTAACATTTCCAAACCTTACACTAGAAACAAAATAGTTTTTGAAAGAAAAAAAATATTGTTGTATTACCAAAAAAAAAAAATACAAAAATTATCCTAAAATATTTCAAATTATAAAATAATATATTTTACCATGTCAAAACATAAAGTTGGATTATAAAATACTAATTTACAAGAAACTAAAATACAAAATTGATAAATTAAAAAAGAAAGGAACTCAACACCAAAAGATGTAGCTCTTTGTCTAGAGCATTATTGTGATGCACAAACATCTAGACAATGCTTTATATTCTACTTTATGCATCATCATCCAAAATACTAGAAAAATATAGTTACGGGGCCCAAAATAGCCTCTTTTGCACGCCAAGAAACATACACAAGACAACAAGAAATAAATGTAACATCAACTTAAAACAAAACCAAATATGATAAATTTAGTTATTTTCAAGGAAGCAATGAGATTGAAAAGAGAGGGTTAGAAGAATGCAAACCTCCTTGTAAAAATAATAAATTGAACCTATATCTAGAGATAAACAAATGAGTTACAATTGCTTAGAAGCTTACTAAGGATGGTCAAGCCCCTATTTTGATCTTTCAATATCTGCAAATAATCAAATAGAAATTAAATAAAAAATGCATGTGCATTTAGTCTAAGTGCATCTAAGACTTAACAACAAATCAAAATAAAGATATGAATATCAAATCCTAGGTCTACAAGGATTGATAAACTAGTGTGTATATGAGATTGAATAAAATTTAGTGATAGTCACTGATAAATTTTTCAATATAAATGTACAAAGAAATGATACAAAAGAGTAAAATATTTTTTAGCATGATGTAGAAAAGAGAAGTGAACACATGGAGTTGTCAAAGAGAATCCAATAGTATGTAGCCTCAACAAACTTAAGCAATAGAGATAAGTTCAATTCCAAGAGAGAGTTCTTGTTGGAGAGAGAAATCCAAACCAAAAGATAGGTTTTCCAAAGTATTCATTAGAACTTGAACTATCAAATTCATATGAAAGAGGAATTTTTCAAAGAAATGGGAATTACAACATACTTGAGAGCTTACCAAGAATAGTCAAACACATACTTTGGTCTTTCAACCTTCATGAGTAGTAAAATAGAAAACTAAAAAATGTGTGCATTTAGATTAAATGCATCTAAGAATAAGAATAATAAATAAAGATAAAGTTATGAATATGTGATCCTAGGTCTACAAGGATTGATAAACTAGTGTGTGTATGAGATTGGATAAAAGGTGGTAATAGTCACCAAGAGATTTGCTAATAGAAATGTAGAAGGAAATGATATGGAATAGCTACAATATTATTTAAATAAAGCTAATAACTTATTAAAAAGGTAAACTCCTTAGCCAAGATGGAAAACTTCAACTCCTTAAAACTTCCCTTCAAAACATTCTAGTGTATTTTCTCTCCCTGTTTGAGATCCCTGGCTTCCTTATCTATAAAATTGAACAAATTTGGAGGAAACTCCTCTGGACTGAGATGGAAGAAAATTCTAGGATTGCTTTGGTCATTTTGGAAAAGATTGTATGCCAAAAAAATTTGGAGGCCTTGGCATTAGAAGGCCAAATTTTTTAACAAGGCTCTCCTCACTAAGATAGGATGGAACTTTCTTGAAGGTGATAAAGATTGGTTCAAAATCTTGAAAGCCGAATATCTTAGTAATGATGACCAAAGTAACTTCTTGTACTTTGAATTGTCAAATTGCTTTGTAGTTTGGAACAGCTTGGTTAAAATAGAGAATACTATAAAATAAGGGATTAGAAGAAGAGTGGGTAATGGATTGAAAACTGCTTTATGTGAGGATATTTGGAATAAAGGCCCTGATCTTTCTTCTTTCATTCAGTTCAATCATATTGAAGAGAGGCTTATTCGGGTCAATGGTTGGTTTCTCAATTGTTAGATGAACTAGGGAGGTGACTCCCCAAATTGGAAAATTTTTGAGGATCAACTGATGGGGGGAAAGATCTTAAGGGGAGATAGATAGCAAGGGTGGGAAGATGTTTTTAAGTTGTTACGAGACTAGATTGGTGAATGCACTTTTTTTCTTAGGAAAAGGAGGAAAAATGGATATGGTGCAATATTCCTTTTGGTCTATTCTTGGTCAAATAATCTTATGTAATGTTGAAAAATTATCCTCTTCCTCATATTAACTTTGAGTGGAACTAGGTTTGGAATCCTAAACTCGTCCCTAAAATTAATTGTTTCTCATGGGTTGTAGTTCATAGAAGTATTCTTATTATAAAAAACCTTAATAGACATGGATTTCAATTTATTAATAGATTCTCCTTGTTTTATGAAGAAGCTGAGAATATAGATCATCCCTTATTGAACTGCTCCTTCTCAAGAGAAGTTTGGAATCAATTCCTAAATACTCTCTTGGTAGATTGGGTTTTCCCTTCCACCATTAAGGGTTTTCTTCACAATTGGAAAAAATGTCCTTTCTATCATCCCATTATAGCTGACCCGTGGAGACAAATCCCTCATTTTGTTTCTTGGGGGCTATGGAAAGAAAGAAACAATAGAATTTTTAGGGATAAAAAAAGAAATGACATGGAGGTGTTTTTGAGTACGAAACAACAATTGTAGGAAAATGGTGCAGGAGCACCCATGAAATTTTGGTTTTTTCATTGTTTTGGTTTTGTGTCTCTCTTATGTAATAAGGTCCTTTTGGATCATATTTATGTTTTAAGGGTCTAGATGCAATCCTAGAAGGATAGTTGTGGTCAATTTGTCAAAAATGTAAAAGTTGCTATAGGTTTTAAAAGTTGTCAATCTTGTCTAAAATGTTGCAAATTGTGGAATTTGAAGTCACCTGGTGTAAATGAAGGAATTAGAAGGGTTGTAGTTCTAAAATTAGTTGTAAATGGTTGGTACATGTTTAAATAGCCTTGGGGAGGTCGAAACCAAGGTTGGTGGTTACAATTTTGAAGTTTAAGCAATGAAATTCCTTTCTTTTCTGCAAATCTAAACGTTGCAACACTGTTCTTTGATGTGGTCCATACTGTACAGAATTTTCATGATCTGCACATGATTAGGTGTGATAGATGATTGATTTACCTTTCATAAATTTGGCAAGTTATGGGATCTCCAAATTTTTACCTTCCTATGGAGAACTCAAAATTAAAAAAAATATGGGGAATCAAACAAGACTTAACTTGAATACATTGGGAAAAATTGTTGTGTAGAAAAAATCCCAATGGATCCCTCCTGAGGAAGGTTGGATTAAACTAAATTTTGATGGATGTTCTAAAGGAAATCATGGCCTGGTTGTTTTAGGATGGGTGATTATAAATCACAATGGTGTCCTTATCAAAGGATTTACCAAAAATATTGGGATCTTCTCTAGCAATATTGTTGAAGCTATTGTGGCTTAGTGGGGTGTTAAGAGACTAAAAGAGAAAGGATTTGAAAAATTCATTATTGAAGGATATTCTAATTTTATCATTAACATTTTGAAAAGAACTTTTGCAATGCCATTGATGACAAGAGATTTGATGGAAGACTGCAAAAATTTGATTGGGAATTTCATTCAATACAAGATAACTCACACGTATAGGGAAGGTAATAAGGTGGTTGATGTTTCTTTTGATGAAGACATTTCTTGCTCTAATTGGGGCAGTTGGAGGTTTGATCAAATCCTGCTTAAAATGAAAAAAAAAGTTTTTTTTCTAATGAAAGGCTTGAAACTAGAAGAGAGTTTATTATTTGTAATAATGATTAAGTTGGGCCTAAACTCTAGGAGAAAAAGAGATATGATGTTAACTATTTGTTTAAATCTATTAAAGGATATTTATCCTCTTCACATTATAGGAAGGGCGTAAAATATTAATATTTTTTAAGAGGATGGGAATATTATTGGTTGGAAAGGTATGAAGAACGGATATCATAAAATAGACTCAAATCAGAAATATTAAGCCATAACTTTGAGAGAAGTGTTGTCCTTATAATCATTCCTCTTAAGGACACAAAAAATTTGCCATATCATCCTTCAAATCCTATTGATACACTAGAAAGATATGTAATAATGGAAATGAATAGGATTCAAATTGGAAAAATGAGTCTTAAGTCCTTTCCCATACCTTTGAGGATAATTAATATGCATGAGCTCTCTATCAAGTGCAGTACCTTTGACATGTGGATCATTTTGCAAGAAAATCTCGTTAATAGCCAAAATCTTGCCACAAATTGCATTTTATCCTCTTTAAGCAACAACATTTTTGACAAGGGATTCCATTTAAGTATTAACATTATTTCTCTCTCTCTCTCTCTATGTGATTTAAGTTGACTATTTCCTTGGAGTTTCTTAGAATGTTGAGGAAGAATTTTGAAAGAAATATGGGTGGCCCAAGAAAATGTTCTTGTGGACATAGAAAAAGTAACCCTTCTACGTTTTCTCATGTTTAGGCCCTCCTAGTGATTTTGGATTGATTTTTCCTAGATTTAATGTTGTAATGTGGTCAATACATTCACATTAGGTCTTGGATCCTTATGAATCATTAATAATTCTATGATGTCTTGTAAAAGTGTTGTGAAGTGTTGTAACCCACTTTCACACTTTTCTAGGACCCTTTCATTATAATTCACCTAAATAACATCTTTTTATCACTTACCTTGAGTCTCATTTCAAAGTGTTGTAAAGAGTTGTAACAAACTCTTATGCTTTTCTAGGCTTTTCATCACTAATTTGACCCTTTCTTATGTTTAAATGACCTCTTAATGCACTTTATAGCCATACTTAAGTGTATTTTTGAGAATAATCTCATTAAAAATCATTAAATACACTTTAATTTCTGACACCCAGTAAAATTTTCCTAGTGGAACCAAGTCGCCACCTAGGGTGACTTAGTCCCACTAGGCACAAAAATCAAAATTATTTTAATTTTTTGGCAGGATTTTATTCTCTTAACCTTGAGATCAACCTATGATGTGTTATTTTTGAGAAATATTGTAAAATAAAGTATAAATAAAGGGTTTTCCTCTTATTTTAACTTCCAATTAGTCTAATACATTCATGCACACATTAGCATACAATCATTCATAATTCTCAAGCATTCTAGGCACTATCAAGCATCTATTGGAGCATCTACTTGCATATCTTCATATTTCTACATCAAGGTTTTGCTGAGTTGTGACATTGCATGTTGTTCATTCATCATTCTCTTTCTATTTCATTTCATTTTCTAGGGTTTGATTACCAAATTGGGGTTTGACCAAGGCAAACCCCTATTCTCTAACCCTTAACCCTTTTTGCCCTCTTTGCATGTGTGTTTTGCAGGTCTTGTATGCATATTTTTCAAGGAGGAAGGTGTTAAAATTTGTTTCAACTCATCAAATTCATTCAAGTCAACCAAACCCTAAGTGAAGCTTGGAGACCCTTTTCAACCTAATTTCTGTAGTTTCAAAACCAGACACCTGTTAAGAAGAGGATTGCAGAACGAGAGCTACAACTTCCTGTCTTGAAATTCCTAAAATTTGAAGATGGACTAAGTCACCATCAGTGGTGAATTAGTCCCACTTCCAAGTCTGAAAAGTGATTTCTGTATTTTTGGATACCCATTTGGCCGAAACCTATTATGGTAGAATCTCCTCGAAATAGGACTAAGTCGCCCAACTTGGCATAAGAGTCCTATTTGGCTTTAACAACAAATTTTGTAGGATTCCAGAGCCTCTTTACATCACATTCTAGTTTCCAAGTGCACTTCTCCAATCTCTTTCATTTTTGTTATTGTTTGTTTGCATTCTTAGGTCATTTTTCATATCACAATGTGTTTTCAAACAACTTGCATTTCTTAGGTTTTGCAGTAATAAGTCATTTTTTATCAGTTTATTGCATTTATACATTACATTTAGGCATATTTCATTCAAATTTGCATTAGTTTTGAGTGGAGACATTGCCCATTTTGGTCCATTTCTCTCCTTTTAGGTGAAAAACCTTAGAAGTGCAAGAGAACTTAGGGTGCCAGAATATTTGTCCACATTTTGGCGAACCCAACTTTAGAACATTCTATCTTTGATTTCAAGTGCATTCACATCCTAGGAATAACTTGCATCAACATTGCATTAGGTTTTTCATTATTTAAATTGCATCCTAGGGTTTTAAAAATTGCATTAGTGAAAAGCTTATATAGCTTGCATTTTTGAATTACATTTCATTGAAACTCAACAAAATTTTGTATTTTCATATTGTATCTGTATCTGAAAATCTGAAAATCATAAAATTCCATTTAAAAATTCTAAAAAATCTCAAAAAAATACTACGAGGACTAATTCACCACATTGGGCGACTTAGTCCTCTTGCACAATCTGCACTGTAATTTCTATCATTTTCATATCACTGTCTACATTTTTGTTTTTTCTTATTTTCTCTATGTTACTATTTGCAAATTTTTTGTTTTATTCCATTTCTTGTATTTAGTTTGCTTTCATCCATTTGCATCATGGCTATCTGTTTTAATAAGTTTTGGATGTCATTAAAATCTTTAGTTGACATGTCAAGCTATGCCTTTTGAACTGATCCTAATGACATTGAGCTTCCTCATGCTCCTTCAACTCCTCATGAATTTCCTCCTCATGATGTTGACATCATTGAAGAAGATGATGACAACATGAATAAGTTCCTAAATGAATTCCTTGACAATCTCGAAGCTAATTAATCCTTTTAACCATCCATGAAACAACAAGACCTTCCTATAGTCTCACCTCCTAATATGTTTGGTTACTTACATCCTGAAAAAAATGAAGGACCTAAGTTCCCTCCATCAGGTGAACCTAGTTCTTCTAAACAAGCAACCCCTCAACCATTCTATGATAACAAAGTTACAAATACTCCAATCAACCTTGAGGAAACCTATGGCAAGTGTTTTACCATTTTAAGCAAAGAAGGATATGATACAACAACTGAACATGACATTCATAACTTTTAGAACAAAATCCAAAAGATGATAACACAACAAGATTAGGATATCAAGATCCCTCTCATAACAGCAAGCCTCCTAGAGAATATTAGACTTCTTGATGATGGCAGGATGATCTTTGATTCCCCTCCCAATTTGAATGTCCTCCTTCCATGTGAACAACCCTTACTTGTAAACAATGACAATGATGATATGATCAATTTGGGTCCTCCTCCTTCAATTTAAGAAAAGGGTGAATCTAGCAAATGCAAGAGGCCTTACAAGTTATAAAAACTCAAGTTTCCTCTTTGTCCACCACTTAAATGTGAAAGGAAATTGCAAATAATTTTAAATAAAGGACTCATACTATTACCACCTATGAATAATTTTGTGATCTATCCTAAAGATGCTCATATTCCACATTGTGCATATCATTGTGTTCTTGGACATAGAAGTGATGAGTGTCATCAATTGAAAGAAATACTGAGCAAGTATCATTTCGATGGCAATAATTGCTATCCAATAGTTCCATAAACCACCATTGAACAACTTGTCATGTAATAGTTGTAGAAAATTCCCTTCTCACTATTACATGACCCTTCCCATCACCTACCTCATATCACTCTTGTCTTGCACTTAGTTGGGGCAAGAAGTTTCTAGCCTTGTCCTAGTAATGCAATTGCCATTGTCCCTTAGTTGCGTTATTCACCTTCTGCTTATACAAATTGAGATTGGGAGGTGGATGACTTGCTTGATGATTGACTTGCATTTTCCTTACTAGTCTTTTGCATTTTCCTTTTCTTTTGTGTGTTTTTATGTGCGTAACGTGTTCCCCTATAATGTGATTTTTGATGTTCTCTCTCTCTCTCTCTCTCTCTCTCTCTCTCTCTCTCTCTCTCTCTCTCTCTCTTTGTGGCATTCCACTATTTGTACATCGCTTTCGTCTTTTCTTTTTCTTTGTATTTTTCTTGTGTTTTCTTTTTTGGGATGACGCAAGGCATTGAGACCGAAATGTCTCTTTCATGTTGACCCAAAAGGCCCCTTTTCTTTTTCTTATGTTTTCCTTTTGGGGATGATGCAAGGCATTGAGACTGAAATGCCTCTCTCATGTTGACCCAAAAGCTTTTCCATTTTTGTTCTCCTTTTCTTTTTTTTGTGTTTTCCTTTTGAGGATGATGCAAAGTGTCGAGATGTCCTATATCTCTTCCATGTTGACCCAAATGGATCTTTCTTTTTCTTTGTTTTCACTCTCTTTGTGTCATTCTTCCAGTTCTATGTATTTGAGGTATGATGACAATTCTAATCTCTTTCAAAACATTGTAGCAAAGAACATACTGACCCCAAATCCATACATCCCTTATGTGTTTGATGTTTTAATTTTTGGGGGAAACTCCTCTTTCTTTTCCTTTCCCTCACATGATTCAGCCTTACTCAAAAACGTATGACTTGGCATAGGGACTTTCCAAGTTGGCACTCATGTATTCTTTCTTGTTTGCATAAAAAATTTCATTTGCTACTTTAAAGTAATTGCTCACAATATGGTGTGTAGCAATTCCTTTAAAGTGGGGGCATACATTGGTATTATTCATTTTTCATTTTTCTCTTTCTTGGTTCTTAGTGTAGCCTTGTTACTTCATACGATGTGTTTTTTTGCTTTATGGATGACATTGGGTGTGATTTCCTTCATGAGTGTGATCTATCTTTTCATATTACATTCCTCTTGGTGGATTGATGCAACACACTACATCCCATAAGTTGTGAATCCTCTATTATTTGATTGGTCCTCTCTTGGAGACATTAGACACAATGTTCCCTAAGTTAAAGACCTCGCATGAACTAATCAAGACTCCTTTGAACATCGTTTGCCTATTGTATTTTTTATTTTTTATATGGCCACCTTGCATAACACAACTTGCATTCCTATGGTGCCATCGCATTTGTTCATGAGCTCCAAGCATACAAAGTTTTGCTTGTCTTGTGAAGCTTGAAATGTTATTTTCTTTTGTGGCACCTTATTAAAGTTATCAAGAGGTATAACTTTGGTATGGTTGAGCGAGAAGCACATTCTGAGGCATGAATTTCCCCATTGCCACCTTTGTGTGTGTGAGTGCATACTAGCCATGAGTGTGTGTTTCTCACCTTTTTGGCCTTCTCACCCAGCGAAAAACCATGAGTTTTGTCCCCTCAAAGTGAGTATACATTTCTTTCCCAGACAAACAACCTAGATCTGATTCACAATGGGATGGACAAACGATCGAAGCTTGATTTGATTCTCTCTCTTTCCTTCTCTCTTTAATTTTTTTCATCATTCTCATGTGTGTTTCTTTGTGCTCATGTTTAGTTTGCCATGGGGTCTTCACAATAGTGGTTTACAATTCCTGAGAGGAACGAATTTTAGCTGAAATCACATATTTTTAGAAAATATAATGATTTAAGCCTTAAAATTAACATTTTAAGGATTCCAATTGAAGAGGGTTTGATCAAATCACCTTAGATCAAACCCCCTTGGATAGAACCTCGCTAGTTTTAAACCATACCTATAAATCGTCTCCTTTACACCTATCAAAATGCTGATAAAAAATCACTTTTGATTTAGCTTTTGGGGGATCAAATGAATTCATTAAAATTTATTTCAAATGATTATGGTATTCCTCAGAACAAGCTATCTAATGAATATAATTTTAATATGTTTTGGTTTTGTTATGTATTTTTTTTTAAGTTTTATTAAACATAGGTTTTTCATCAAAATGAATTTTTTGTTCTTCACATGTGGAAAAATAGAAGATTATCAAAAAAAAAATTGAAAAATATGATTGCACTAGATATTGAAGTCCTTGATCCAACAAAAAATTAAATTAAATTTTGACATATACAAAAAGTTACGTTATCTGGTCCTTGGCTGTGCGAATTATAATTGTTTGACTTTGAAACTTGATTAAGGAAAAAATATTCAATAAAAGACTATCTAACCAAGTGGAAGCACTAGATATCAGAGTTAAAAATCTAAATTTGAAATAATTATAATTTTATCCTTCATGGGAAAAAAAGTAATCGTTATACTGGTGTGCGTCACTTTTTAAAAATGTTGTTTTCTGAAAAAAATCAATTTTCGTGGGAGATGGATAAAGAAGTGCAATTTGATTCCAAAAATTTTGAAAAAAATATTTTTAGAATCTACAAACAAAATTTGATGAGACTCTAGTTTGCACCATCTTCAAATTCCTCATGGTTTAGCCGCTATAGGTGCCCGAATGTGAAGATTTAGTTAAAAATAATAATTTCAGTGTCCAGTTTGGCCAAAAATTGTAAACCACTATTATGGGATCACCCCATGGGATCTTCATCTTGGGAGCTTTATCATCCCTCTTGATCGTTGTTGTCTCATCTTCCTAGCATTGGTTCATTGAAACCCCTCTTGATTGAATGTTCAACTACTTTAGTGTGATTTTGAAGCAGGTTCATCCTCTCACTAAAGTGAGGGCTAACTGTGGACACGAAAAAAGTAAATCTTCTACTTTTTCTCATGTTTAGGCCCTCCTAGTGATTTTGGCTTGATTTTTCCTAGATTTAATGTTGTAATGTGGTCAACACATTCACATTAAGTCTTGGGTCCTTGTGAATCATTAAGAATTCTAGGATGTCTTGTAAAAGTGTTGTGAAGTGTTGTAACCCACTTTCACACTTTTCTAGGACACTTTCATTATAATTCACCTAAATAACCTCTTTTTATCACTTACCAAGTCTTATTTCAAAGTGTTGTAAAGAGTTGTAACAAACTCTCATGCTTCTCTAGGCTTTTCATCACTAATTTGACCCTTTCTTATGTTTAAATGACCCCTTAATGCACTTTATAGCCATACTTAAGTGTATTTTTGAGAATAATCTTGTTAAACATCATTAAATACACTTTAATTTCTAACACCCAGTAAAATTTCCCTGGCGGAACCAAGTCGCCACCGAGGGCGACTTAGTCCCACTGGGCACAAAAATTAAAATTATTTTAATTTTTTGGCAAGATTTTATTCTCTTAACCTTGAGGTCAGCCAATGATGTGTTATTTTTGGGAAATATTGTAAAATAAAGTATAAATAAAGGGTTTTCCTCTTATTTTAACCCCCAATTAGTCTAATACATTCATGCACACATTAGCATACAATCATTCATAATTCTCAAGCATTATAGGCACTATTAAGCATCTATTGGAGCATCTACTTGCATATCTTCATATTTCTACATCAAGGGTTTGGTGAGTTGTGACATTGGCGCATGTTGTTCATTCATCATTCTCTTTCTATTTCATTTCATTTTCTAGGGTTTGATTACCAAATTGGGGTTTGACCAAGGCAAACCCCTATTCTCTAACCCTTAACCCTTTTTCCCCTCTTTGCATGTGTGTTTTCTAGGTCTTGTATGCATATTTGTCAAAGAGGAAGGTGTTAAAAGGTGTTGTCAACTCATCAAAGTCATTCAATTCAAAAACACCCTAAGTGAAGCTTGGAGATCCTTTTCAGCTTGATTTCTACAGTTTTAGAACCGAACACCTGTCAAGAAGAGGATTGTAGACCGAGAGCTACAGGTTCCTATCCCAAAATTCTCAAAAGATAAAGGTGGAATAAGTCACCATGAGTGCCGAATTAGTCCCACTATCAGGCCCAAAAAGTGATTTCTACATTTTTGGATACCCATTTGGCTAAAACTTGTTCTGACAAAATCTCCCCGAAATAGGAATAAGTCTCCCAACTTGGCGTAAGTGTCTCAGTTGGCTTTAATAGAAAATTTTGTAGGATTCTAGAGCCCCTCTACATCACATTCCAGTTTCCAGGTGCACCTCTCCAATCTCTTTCATTTTTGTTATTGTTTGTTTGCATTCTTAGGTCATTTTGCATATCATAATGTGTTTTCAAAAAACTTGCATTTCTTAGGTTTTGTATTAATAAGTCATTTATTTTATCATTTTATTGCATTTAGATATTACATTTAGGCATATTTCACTCATATTTGCATTATTTTTGAGTGGGGACATTGCCCATTTTGGCCCATTTCTCTCCTTTAGGTGAAAACCCTAGAAGTGCAAGAGAACTTAGGGTGCCAAAATCTTTGTCCATAGTTCTTAGAACCTTTCTTGCATCCCCCTAAATAAAAATGTTTAACTATGAAATATTTTCGAGGAGGTGGACCTCACACCTTTTTTCTAGGCCATGTATGGGTATAACAACATCCTTACTTCAAGATTTTGTAATTCTTGGAAAGGCGGTAAGGTCTCTATCAGAGGAATCCATTTTGAGGTGACCACTCAACTCATTATGAATGTGAAAAATTTAAACTATAAATGAATTAAAGTGGATAAGGTCAGCAATGTCAAGTATCAGAGGTTCATGGATAAGTTCTTCGAAGATGGGGAAAATCCAATGAGGTTCCAAAATGGCTTCAATAGAGAGAAGTTTTTCGTATGTTATATCCTAGTAAGTCTCCATATCATGTGTTAGTTCACCTTAGATGGAATATTTAAGACTATTCATAGATATCATTTCCCCCTTTTAAATCATATCTATCATAATGAAAGGATAAATATCTATTTTTTCCTAGTTTCTTTGTTGAACACCTGCATTGCTAAACGGGCTTCTCTACCTCTTCATCAGGGTTTAATTCTTACTCTTTATAAATATGTGCTTTCCACCACCCCCCAACTAAACCCTATATCCTCTATCAAACCTCTGGAGATCAAGTTAACTGAAAATAAACCTCTTTCATCCTTGAAAAACCCTCCTTCGGGAGCTAAATAAAAATCTAAAAAGGGGTTTATGAACACTATTGTTATCTCAACTCCCCCTCTTGAAGAAGAGTTGTATAAATGATGCAGGAGCATCCCTAGTTGTAAATAAATCCTATATCAACCAAAAATATTTCTTTCTTGCATTTCAATCTATAGAAATTTCAACAATTCATTATGAATTTCATCGCATCATCATTTCTCAGCTTGTGGAGGAAGATATAACATCTACATGGTGTCATCTACATCATATCCATATTTTCGGAGATTTGCATTTTTTTGTAGAAAGTTATCACTCTCAGAATTTCACTGTAATTCATAGTCTAAGCATTTAGGTCCGACTTGGTCCAAAATTCATTGTGTGTACCTATTCTGGTGTGTGCGTAGCTTAATGGAGCATCATACAAGAATTTTGGTTCCAATGGGATGTTTCTTGGAGAACCAAGATTCATTTCATTTTGCAAAGGATTATCTTTCATGTTTTAAGGTTGACCTACACACTTGATCATTCATCAGGTTTGTAAACCCCTGAGGTTGACATAGACCAATATTGGAGTTGGAGAATCATATTTAAGATCATTTGTAAATCATTATAATCAGTGATTAGTAGAGTTAGTTATATTTTCATGATTGGAGTTTAGATATTTTGCATCACCCCGTTGTGGGACTGTAATAAGGTCGAGTGCTAGTTATAATATTGAATGCCCTTGCAACATACCTATGAGCCTTGTTTATTTTCCCATGAGGTATATGATGCATGTAAGATTTCCAATTCAATAAAGATCTATATTTGTAGAATATTTTATTTTATTATTTTCGTTGTGTTGAACTCTAAGCTACACACTTGGACAAATCTTTTTGGACCCTTCATTTTTTATTGCACCAAGTGGTATCAGAGCAAGTTTGTGAGTCCTGAAGGAAATCCTTGTGGTGAAAAGATCGCTAACCTGAGGCAGGTTGCATGTGCTTTCAACCAAGCGTTGATTATGAGGTAGTTGAAACCCTTGTAGCTAGATTGTTGAATTGAGGCAGTTGCACTAGATCCAAGGAGAGAGATGTCGCCAAGGAGATCATCTAGTATGGAGAATGTTGTTGGAAGAATAAATGAGATGTTAGAGATGATGTGAGAAATGTGAGTCCGATTGGATGCAATAGAAGAAGATAGAGGATGACCTAGATCATGTTGTGAATAAAATTGGAGAAACCCTAGATGAAGAAGAAGAATTAGATCAAGTAAGGATGTTGAAAGCTATTTCCAAGATTGGTAAGCGACTTATAATTGACATTCAAAATGATACGGTAAATTTAAACCCTAAGGAATTGATTGATTGGATCAATGATATGGAAGAATGCTTTGAGTATGAAGAAATTGAAGATTTGGAAAGAGTGAGATTTGCAAAAACTAAATTGAAGGGACATGTTGTTATATGGTGGAAAGAAGTTCAATTGGATAGAAATAGAAGAGGAAAGGAGAAAATAATAAAGTGGGATAAGATGGTGACAAAATTAAAGAATCAATTCGTACTTGTTGATTATGATCTTGAATTGTTGAAAAGACTACAAAACCTAAGGAAAAAGGAAAAATATGTGAAAGAATATATTGAAGAATTCTACAAGATGATCATTAGGACTGGATATAGTGACAAAGGAAAGAAGAAATTGGTGAGGTACATCAATGGACTGAGAACAAACATTCAAGAAGAATTTTGTTTGGTGAAGATGACATCTGTTGAAGAGGCATACCAATTTGCATTCAAGGTGGAGGAGAAGTTGAACAAGAAGTTTGAACAAAGGTAGAGAAGTGCAAGAGGAAGATTCCAGAGGAGCGGATCACAATCCAAAGAAAGAAGACCTTATGGAGAGTAGAAAAAAGATGGAAAAACCTACTGAAGTGAAGGGATTCCAATACATACCATAGAGGAAGAGAAGATAGAAATTTCTACCACAATGACAAAGAAGGTAATAATCATACTGCAATGATGGATATAGGAGAGATGAAGGAAGATCTAAGAAGAGACCATTCAAATGAACTTGTTTCAAGTGTGAAGGTGAAGGACATAAAGAATTTGAATGCCATCAAGGAAGTACCATTAAGAACATAGAGCATAGCAAAAGTGTAGCTTATGTAGATGAAGAACCTGTTGAATCTCCTAATTCAGTTGGGAAACTTGAGAAAAGAAAATTATTGGTAATGAGGAGAGCTTTGATGCATGAATAAGTGACTAAGGAACCATTGAAAAGAAAGAGTTTGTTTAGAACAAGATTTAATTCCAAAGGAAAGGTATGTAAATTTATCATTGATAGTGGTAGCACTAATAATCTAGTTTCAAAAGAGATGATAACCAAGCTAAATTTGAAGAGATTGAAACATCCAAACCCCTAGAGGATAGCATGGATTCAAGATGAGCATAAGATGCTGGCGAATGAGCAATGTTTGGTGAAATTTCATATAGGATCATATAAAGATGAAGTGTTGTGTGATATTATGCCCATGGATGCATGTCATTTGTTGTTAGGAAGACCATGGAAATATGATAGGAAATAAATTCATGATGGAAGAAGGAATAATTATATTGTAATTTTAGATGGAAAGAGAATTAAATTGATACCTTTGGAAGATGAGGAAAAAAAGGAAGTATGTGACATTTCTAGACTATGTTTGGTTGATGGGATTAAATTTTGGATGGAGTGAGGCATGAGAACATGTGTTTTGCATTGATTCCAAAGAAGGGTGGTAGTCCAAAGATAACAAAGGATGTTAGTCCATTGCAGAAAAAAGTAGTAGAACTATTGACAAAGTTTGAAGATATCATATCAGAAAATGTACTAGATGGCTTACCGCCAGTCCAGAGTATCAGTCATCATATAGATCTGATATCAGGAGCAAGTTTACCAAACAAGGTAGTGTTGATGGTGTTTTCTGCACAGCAACAACTCAGACAGAATGCAATATTCTATCTCTCTTAAAAGGTAATTTTCAACAATAAGTTATTGAAAATCACCCCAAGGTCTCTCAGGTGTCAGGTCATGACAATGCATAAACAACTTAGATAATATGTGAAATGCTGGTAATCACAATCGAACCTTACTACAAGCAAACTGTATCTTTCCAATTTATCAAATTATGTGATACGATGATCTCAAATCCTAAATCTGACCAGATGATAAAGAAATAGCAAAAGATAAGGGTGCAAGAATATGATAAGATCTAAACTATTCTTAGAATGAACAATGCAAATGACAGATATCTGGAATGGACCAATCTCAAATAACCAATCCTTGATCAACCCACAATGCAATATCACAAGAACGGTGCAATCTTCTAAGGTATATAGATTTTCAAATCACGGACGTTCATCCACAATCGAACTAAGCACAAAATAGATATGTGGTCCAGGTTGACTTCACCAGCCTACTACAATCAGATAGTTACTGGGAGTATAGACCAGAGATTGCTACAAACATTCCAAATATGAAATCATAAACATCATTCACCAAACTAATGTAATTCTAAGACACTAAATTCTAAATCTTTAAGCAATGTGAAAGATAAAACAACAGGAACCATGCAAGATAAGCTAACACAAGAGATTTCACCACGAATACCACAATGTCTTCAATTGTATTAGACCACCAAAATGTTGCAACAACTCCACTGTTATGTTACAATATTTGCTTCAAGAAATTGACAAAATGTTCTAACTCCTTTTCTCTAACTTAACTCTATTAACTCCTCTCTCTAATTTCTAATGTCTAATACCTTAATAATGAGGCAGGAATGCCCTTTATAGCAAATTCTCAAAAAATGTCGGCCCAGCCAAACATTTACAAAATAAAACAGCTAAAACAAGTCGGCCTTAGGAATTCAAAATAAGGCACACATTAAACGCCGATACATCATCAAGGTCGGCCTAGACACGGTCCCCAATGTAGCCTGGATCAATACATGCCCCACAATAATAGGGAAGCACAAATCTCAAGACAAGCATTAGCTACCGCCTCCCTTATCTTTACTCCGGGTGAATGATCCTTGAATCCTCAAAAACACTTTATCCAGCTCGGTGACAGGTGGCAAAGGCAAGATCCTAAGCCGACATTCTATGGAGCCAATCTCCTCCTTTGACTACTTAACAGTCTTACTCCAATCGTCTTTATGGGATTGATATTTGTCCATCACTGCCAGGTAAGTTTTCGCATCATCTAACTGATGACCCGTTATGACATGCTCAGCATCTGGAGCATAAACATCATGCCACCATTCCCTTAGTTGTTCCAGACTTAGGTACTTAGGGGCAATCTTTCTCCTGCCAGTCATGACCTCAAAAAATGCAATGCACCCCTCATATACCCCGGTTAAGTCACCATCTATCAGCTTCTTCTACTTTTGAATCTTCCTCATGGCCTTCTGCCGAATCTACAAAGCCTCAAACCACTCCAAATGTTCACTTAGTCTGGAGGAAGGAAGAATCCCATCTGCAACCAATTGATCTTTACCATATTCCATGATGACTTTGGATTTATGCAGTAGAAGGTCGATGTCCTCCTTGTCCTAGGATAGCACATATTCCAGCAATTCCTTAGCTCTGACCGCATCCTTTCCAACTGAAAGGATCTCCTTGATGGCATTATCTCCTTTTACTTGCACATCCCTCAGCCAATCTATTGCAGTTTGAGCAGAAGCCTTCATTTTCTCAATCTCAGAAATGGTTTCCTTGGGTAGGAAACCAGGAGTAGTAGAGGAAGATGGATGAAGAGATTGCAGAGGCTTCATCACCTCCTCCAAGCATTTCTTCAGTCTCTCATTTTCCTTTCTCAGCTCATGCTTGGTCTGAGTCTCCTTCCTTAATTTGTCAACTATCATAGCACTAGACCCGTCATACTCCTCAATGTCTTGTTCCAAAGATGTTGGCCCAAGGTTAAAAGTCCGCACATTGTAATCTATACCAGTGGCTTCTTCTCTAGTCTTGTCTACAGTAGGGGTGGCAATGTGGATCACTCTGTTATTCACTTCATCTCTCTCTATTCTTGAAACTACCTTAGCTGCCTTCTTCTTCTTACCTTTGTCGATTTTAGATAGCATCTCATCCCAATCCAAAGGAGTGTCTTCAACAACAACTTGTTTCTTCCTCGTAATCTCCTTTTCAAGCCAATTTGGGATAGCAGGTTCTACCCGGATTTCCTTTGTTTTTGCTTCTTCTTGTTGTTCTGTTGTTTTCTCCTCTTCCTTTTCAGGGAGCTGCTCGCCTTGATCACCTTCTTCAATCTCCACCTCATGCACCAGCGATGGGGTTCTGATAGGAATACCTTCTTTTTCAGGTGATCCATTACCCTTGCTATCCTCTGGAGAATCTTCATATTGGACTAGTGGGGAAGAGTGCTTTTCCACCTCTTCTACCTCGAGCTCAGCTGCCGCACCAAAGAGTGCTCCTTCCTTGAAAGGTTCTGCCTCTCCACTGGTCTCATGTTCCTCAAAAATTTCTTGCTCAGGCACACTTGGTGGAGGAGAAGCAGCCTTAGATGGCTCCACAACTAGTGACTTTGGAGGAGGATCCACCTTTTGCAAAATCTCCTTAGGAGGAGTCCTTGATTTCCTCGAATAAACCTTTGTCTTTTCCCCTGAACTCTCCACATCAACAATTGGAGGCTCGTCCTTTGAGGTAACCTGACTTTTCTTCTTTGAACCCCTAGTTGTTCTCGTCCTCTTTGGTGGTGGAGGAACATCCTCTTCCTCTGGCTTTTCAACTCCTTCCTCATCAGAGGACCTACCTATCTTCAAAGCTTGACTTCTTTTCTTTCCTTTTGGCTTTCTTTTTGGTTCCGACTCACTTTCTTTAGGGCCTCTGATCTTTATTTTGAAAGGTGAGCTCTTTTGAGTTTTCCCTTTGGGGTCGTCTTCCCTGGATTCCTCTGAAGTAGAAATAGGATTAAGGTTTCCCATCAAATTAAAGGTACAGGGTACCTTCTCACTCTCCAGCGCCCAAACCTTATGTTTTAGCCATGAAGTAGTAAATCTCATAATAGGAGCCATTAGGTCTTCCAACTTTGTGACCTCATCCTCATTCCAATTTATTTCCCTAATTGATTTGTCCTTAACAGACTCATAAGCATGGTCTTGCACCAAGTTTCCATCATCTTCCAGTTGGTCAGGGATCAACCTGACATTGTATTGCCTAATTACATCAACAGGAAGCCTAGAGTACCTTTTCTTTCTTGCTTCAAAATCATCTTTGATGTTGGCCCAATAGTCCTCTAGGTCATCCTTATGATGGTACTCTTTGGTGGCCTTCTTCTGTGCTTCCCTAGTGATATCAAAGTTTTCTCTTTTGGAATGGAAGGAGAAACCATGAGCTGCCAACTCATCACCTGTTGCGTGTGCTGATTGAATGGAAGGGCACACTTCTGCTACGCCAATTCCAAGAGGGAAATCCCCGCCAAAACCTATTTTATGCTTCTCCTTTTTGACAATTACATCAAATTCACATATTTGTCTCACCAATTCCAATAACACAATGTGATCGGTAGGGTACCTAGGCAACCTGTATGGAGCAGCCGGGCATCCATCAATTCTGATATAAGAGAAGGTGGGAAACTGAGTGAACCATGCTCCATTTCTCTTTATCAATTCCTTCACTCCATCTGACAGTCTCACATGCTCAGCATTTTGGAGCATCCTAGTAATGTGCATTGTGAATGCATCATTGGCTCTTCTATAATCCTTGTGTCCTAGGTGCAATTTCGGGTAAATCTCATAGACTATGTCCTGTCCAAATGTCCCTTGTGGATTCAAACTCCTGTATGGGTAGAATCTGGCTAGCACATACATCACATAAGAGGACATGGTGAACCTCTTGGTCTCTAGGACATCCCTTAGTTGTTTATCAATTATAGTGCTGATAAGCCCGGCCCAATGGTAGTTGGTTCCTTGTTCAATCTTGCTGATCACATGGACCATCCAGTTTTCCAACACCCCTGCACTCTTCAAACCCGCCACTCTGCTCAAGAATGTGATCACATCATAAATATCTGATCTGAATTTGATCTTGTGCAACTGCTTGGGCAGTTTGGAGTAGTGCGACTTTGGCTTTTCCAACCAGGAATTGATCATCTGTTGAGCTTTGGTTGGCTCATTCTCATAATATGTCCTGGCCATGTCCATGTTCAGAGCACACACAAAAGGCAAATCTGGCATGTCAAAGGCTTGGGAGATAGAAACAGGATTAAAATTCGCCAAGACCCTTCCTTCAGTGCTGACAACCCTTTGCGTGTCGAAGTCATACTGTCGGGCACACTCCAGGATCAACTCATAGCATTGGATTGCAGGAGGAAACCCTGCCACATGAACTAACCCAGACTTCATCATTCCCTGTCTCAGGACCGATAGATCCTTCTGAGTCATTCTTTCTTTAAACTCTTCGTATCTCCAGGCTCCAACATTGGTGTCGGACACTTCAGACCACACAGAAGATATCTTACTGTCGAGGAGCTGGCTTTTGGTGTCTAATCTTAACCTCTCAGCCTCTGAAATAGAAGATCCTTCCGTGTCACCTTTGGATTTTCCTGCAGCGGCCTTGCTTGATTCAGCCTGCATTCACGAAAGAATGTCATGAGTATCCAATTATCATATGTATTCCAATCCAAAGGTTAGCACAAAATCATAAAAGCCATCGAAATCCATCACAAATCACCAATCCTTGAAAATCCAGAAAAACAAAGCAATCCGAGAAAACAAGGTAAGCTGGGAAAATCCAGTCGGGGCAGAATTTCAGAGAAATCCGACCCAAAAGGATTCTTGCTGCCAAAACATCATTAGTCAAATAAATCGCTAATACGGACAAAAGATCATAAGATTATCATGAAATTCGTTCATTAGCAACAAGAAATAAGCATTAAGCACTTTACCCCATTAATCCTAGCCTCGAAAATCGAAAGAAGTGAAACTAGGCAGGAAAACCGTAAAAATCCAGACAGGACGGATTTTCGTAGATAGTTTGAGGTTCCAGAATTCGCTATACCCCGCGGAATTGGCCGAAACTGGGAAAATCTGGGTGCACAGAAATTCCGCGGACACCACGGGAACCTAATGAAAGACAACACGCGAACCAGTGACCGAATGATCATGCAAAACCTTACTAATTGGGATTCGGATGATTTCAAAACTGACGCCAACCAACAGGATTTGGAATGTAAATGAATTTAAGTTCTCAAGGCTCTCAAATGATGAGTCCTCATGGTAAACAGTGATGCCCTAATTCTGGCAACTGAACTCTCCACCATGAAAACCAGGATAAGCTCGGGGTTTAAAATATTAACCCAAAAGATGAATCTAAGTATTCCGAGTCTTCATACGGTAGGGCTAGTTTAATCTTGGCGCAAGATACAAAAATCATGACAGTTTAACCACTCTTAACAATTTCGATCAAAACACCTAAAACCCTAATCTCGCCAAATATAATGCATTACGCATCTAGAACATAATCCTACCCTGAACGCCCATCAACACTGATCCATCCGACATTTATTGGGAAAACAAAGTAGTGCATAGTGCGAGTGAGGAAGAATCACGAAAATGGGTCAAACCCCAATTCGATAAAACAAAATCGTGACCAAACATAGGCCGACCCGAAATGACCATCAACACTGAGAAAACTCAATCATTGCGCAAACAAATGGAAGGGCCATCGACAACTTACCATGGATTAACCCAGACGAAACTCGAGCTTGAAGAAGCGACCACAAAGCAAACACGCCCAAGCAATGAAAACCTTAATCAGTGCTCCAAACAATCCACACGCAAGCGGCTCAAAATCAATGATCAAAGCTCGAGCAAGGAATGCACTCAGACGCCAAATCAGCAAACAAGTGAATAATGAAATCGAAATGAGCTTAAAAGGTTTTAAATCCACCCATTTACGCATCTGAGCAAAGGTACTTCAGGCATTAATGAGTGACAAGACGTGTCTAAAAAAAATCCAGAAACCCAAGCCCAGGATGGAATTTTGAAAAATCCCAAGATACGCGGAAAATCCGGATGAACACGAATTCCGCGGATATGGTAGAAACTGGGATCTTAACAAAGTTCGGGATTTTGGCACAGTCCGGAAAAATCTGCCAGAACCAGAAAATCCCGGAGTCAAGCGGAAACCTGGATTTCAGAAAATTCTGAAGTGAACAGACAATGAACCAGAGCCCGGGAAATCCGCCGGAGCTAGAAAAATCTCGGATTTTCACCAAAAGCCAATTTTAACGCATTCAAGCCTCGAGGCAAGACAAAAACTAGTAAGACCAATATCTCAAGACCCTAAAAGGACGAATCCAATAAAACCAAAGGCCAAAAGACATCACGAAAAGAGGGTCCCTACTCCAAGTGGGGCGTGTGTGCAAAACTGCACAACAGGTAGCACATAGAATGACACCGAAAGAGAATGAAAAATTGAACTAGTAGATAGAAGAGTTGTTGAAGAAAGGTTTGATCAAAGAAAGCTTAATCCCATGTGTAGTACTTGTTGTACTTGCACCAAAGAAGGATGGAGTGGAGAATGTGTACAGATTCCAGAGCAATCAATAAGATCATTGTCAAGTATATATTTCCATTGCCAAGGATGAATGACATTATGGACTGTTTGAGTGGAGCAAAGTATTTCACAAAGATTGACCTAAAGAGTGGCTATCATCAAATCGGAATCAAAGAAGGAGATCAATGGAAGACTACATTTAAGACTAATTAAGGATTGTATGAGTGGTTAGCAATTCCTTTTAGATTGACTAATACACCAAGCACTTTCATGATATTGATGAATGAGGTACTAAAGAAATTATTGGGTAAGTTCATCATTGTTTATCTAGATGATATTCTGATTTTTAGTAAAACTAGAGAAAATTTGTGGCACAGAAAATAAGTATTGCAGAGATTGAAGGAAGAGAAGTTGTTGATCAACATCAAGAAGTGTAACTTTATGAAGACAGAGTTGGTATACTTTGGTTTTTTTTATTTATGTTGAAGGATTGAAGGTGGACCCTAATAAGGTTAGAGAAATTGTTGATTGGACTACACCAGTGAACATTAGAGAGGTAAGATCATTCCATGGATTGGCTAGTCTCTATCAAAAGTTTATCAGAATCTTTAGTAGCATATGCACACCTATGACAAATGAGAAGAGATATGGAATACTTTAAGTGGACATCTAGAGCACAAAGGAGTTTTGAATTGTTGAAGAAAAAGGTGACAGAGCAACCAATATTAGTATTACCTAATTTTGACAAAGTATTTCAGATTGATTGCGATGCTAGTGGAAATATAATAGGGGCAGTGTTGAGCCAAGAAAGAAGACCCATATCTTATTTCAGTGAGAAATTGAATGATAGTAGAAGAAGATATTCAGTTTATGATCAGGAGTTCTATGCCATAATTCAAGCCTTGAAGAAGTGGAGACATTATTTTTTGCCTAAGGAGTTTGTGTTGTAAACTGATCATTAAGCTTTGCAGTATTTTAATAGTCAAGGGAAGTTGAACCAAAGATATATGAGATGAGTTGAGTTCTTGCAAAGTTATAAATTTGTGTTGAAGCATAGGAGTGGCAAGTCAAACAAAGTTGCAGATGCATTGAGAAAGAGAAGGAATTTTTTGACATAAATGAGGATAGAAGTACTAGGTTTTGAAGAATTGAAACATATGTATGCAGATGATTCAAATTTTACTGAGGCATAGAAAGCATGTAAGGAACCAATAGTGAAAGACCAGCGCCAATGGTTGGATTATTTCATTCAAGAAGATATGTTGTTCAATGGAAACCAATTGTGTATTTTGAGGAATTTAATGAGGGAGAATTTGATCAAGGAGAAGCATAGTGGAGGACTAGCAGGACATTTTAGAGTTGATAAGACAGTAGCTTTGGTGAGTCAACATATTTTTGGCTGCATATATATAAGCATGTTAGGAAGTATGTTTAGAATTGCAAAATTGGTCAAATAGCAAAAGGGAGTAGTCAGAATACTAGATTGTACAAACCTTTGACAGCTCTAGAGAGATCTTGGGAAGATATAAGCATGGATTTCATATTGCGATTACCGAGAACATAGAGAGGACATGATTTTATAATGGTAGTAGTTGAAAAAATTTCTAAGATGACACATTTCATTCCTTACAAGAAGACTAATGATATTGTGCATGTTGTTGACCTATTTTTCAAGGAGATTGTGAGATTGCAAGGATTACCTAAGAGTATTGTTTTAGACAAGGACACCAAGTTCATTGGATACTTTTGGAGGACATTGTGGACGAAGATGAAGACAGACCTGAAGTTCAATTCAACATATCACCCACAAACTGATGGACAAATAGAGGTAGTAAATAGGATTTTGGGTAACTTGTTAAGATGTTTGGTTAGAGATAAGGTAAGAAATTGGGATATAGTTCTACCACAAGCAAAGTTTTCATGCAATAACTCAGTAAATCGAAGTATAGGGAAAACACCATTTGAGATTGTAATAGGAACACATCCCAGAGGAGTTGTAGAGCTAAGAGACATCAATATGGAGAGCAAGAGGAGTGCAGAAGTAGAAGAGTTTTTAGGATTCATGGAATCATTGCATAATCAAGTTTGAAAGCACCTGGAGGGCATGAACAATAAGTATAAGGAGAAGGTAGATGAGGAAAGGAGACACAAGGAATTTGCTACTAGAGATGAATTGATGGTATATCTGAGGAAGGAGATATTTTCAGTTGGAACATACAATAAGCTAAAGATGAGGAAGTTTGGACCATGTAAGATTCTTAGGAAGTTTGATTGTGGAAATTCATATTAAGCATAGTTACTAGAGACATTGTGTATATCACCTATTTTCAATGTTGCAGATACATATGAGTATCATGAAGTAAAATCAAGTGGCAGTAACATTGAAGTAGATTTGAAGGAGTACTTACCATATCAACCACTAAAGGAGATTGAGCAAATTTTGGATACCAGAACCAAAAGGAGCACTAGGAACAAGTAATACAAGGAATATTTGGTGAAATGGAAAGGCAGACCAGTGGAGGATTCGTCATGGACTTCTTTGGTTGAGGTGGACCATTTTTGTTTTCCTCTAGCCCCTAGAAAGTGAGGGACTCACTTTTCTTCCAACCCTGGGTGTTTGATGTAGGAGCATCCCTAGTTGTGAACCAATCCTATATGAACCAAAAACATTTCTTTCTTGTATTTTAGTTTATAGAAATTTTAGCAATTCATTCTGCATTTCACTACATCATCATTTCTCAGCTTGTGGAGCAAGATATAGCATCTACACAATGTCATCTACATCATATCCAAACTTTAGGAGATTTGCATTTGCTTGCAGGAAGTTATCACTCTTAAAATTTCATTGTAATTCATAGTTTGAGCATTTGGGGCTGACTTGGTCCAAAATTCATTATGTAGACCTATTCCAGAGTGTTTGAATCATAATGGAGCATCATACAAGCATTTTGGGTCCAATGGGATCTTTCTTGGAGAATTGTAATTCATTTAATTTTGTGAAGGATTATCTTTCATATTTTTAAGGCTGACCTACACGCTTGATCATTCATCAGGTTTGTAGATCCCTAAGGCTAACACAAACCAATATTGGAGTTGGAGAATCATATTTAAGATCATCTGTAAATCATTGTACTCAGTGATCAGTAGATTTAGTTAGATTTTCATGATTGGAGTTTAGATACTTTGCATCACCCCATTGTGGGACTATAATAAGGCTGAGTGCCAATTGTAATGTTGAAATCCCTTGCAGAAGGTTTGTGAGCCCTGGTTATTCTCCCATGAGGCATATGATGCATGTAAGATTGCAAATTCAATAAATATATACATTTGTAGAATATCTTGTATTATTTCTATTGTGTTGAACTCTAAGTTGCATGATTGGATAGTTTTTTCTAGATCCTCCATCTGTTACTACACCAAGAAAGCTACTCCCCCAAAAAGGAAAACCCCTTCAAACCTCCTCACAACCAAAAATAAAAATTTGGGTTCCTATGTTTCTAAGGGGGCTATGGAAGAAACAATAGAGATATTTGATGGTGTTGATCTCAATCAGAAGAATAATACAAGTGGTGGGTCAAGAGAGAGGAGGTTCACTAGGTTAGCCTGTGTTGGACAATAGATAAAAGGAAATGATAACAAAGGTAAGAAATTGGCCTTTGAGGAGGGGAAAGACTCCTTTGACGAGGATTTATTACCTAAAAAGATATCCCAAAAAATAGTATGCAAGAGGAGGATGATGAAGAGGTTAGTGTGGAAGAAGAAGATGATAAAGGTGAGGGAGTGGAGAAGTCTAAGGAGCTTAATGAAGAGGAAATGAATGCTTTAGATATGGGGCTAGAAGAAGTTAAGGTCAATAATAATGAGGAGACAAAGAAAACTAAAAGAGAGGAAGAGACTAATATTGAGTCTCTACAAAATATAAAAGATCAAATAAAGGATTTGTGAAGCTTTGTTTCAAGATTCGAGTCAAATTATGACTATGATAATATGATGGACAAGGTTACAACTCTGGAAGAAGCTATAGGAAAAGTTATTTCTATAACCAACAGGATAATGTAATGAACTATTTTTGGTACTATCTTTGGCAAATCAAAGATCAAGAAACTCAAGAAGAAGATGGGAAAGAACCAAGAGGGAGATGACCAGATGATGAGCAACATGGGAAACACAGAGGAGAAAGACTTGAAGGAATCTCTCGACGAGTTGAAGGTGGATTGGGACTTAATTAGTAACCATAAGGAATAATGATGTTAGTTGTCTTCTATTTCCTTTTTGTTCTTCTCTAGTTAGTCTCTGGCCTATGTGCCTGGTATGTTATTCCTGCATTCATTATCTAATGTTTTAATACTTTTTTGAGGCTTGTGTGCCTCCTCTTTTGGTTTTTTTGCTAGTTGAGGTCATTGAGCCTTTGTTTCATGCTTTTGTTGTTTTGTTGAACCTTTGGGATCAAGGCCCTTTCCCTGCTTTAATATAAAAAACATGATGTAGAAGAGAGAACTAAACATGAAGTTGTCAATAGGAATCCACTAGCGTGTAGCATCATCAAGCTTCAACAATAGAGGTAAGTTCAACAACAAGAAAGTTGTTTTTGGAAAGTGAAAGCCAAATCAAAATATTGGATTTCAAAAGGGTTCGTTGGAACTTGAAGGGTCAGATTCAAATATGAAGGCATTTTTCAAACAAGTAGGCACTATAGCAAGCAACATGGTGTAGATAGTGACAATCAACCTTCAATTTTTTATAAATTTGTGGGATGTTAAGGTGTCATGCTCACTTTTTGAAAAAAAAAATTCAAAATTCAATATGTGGTCTCAAGTCAACAAAAATAATTGGAATGTGAAATAAATTTGACAATTTGGTGAAGGAAAGAATCAAAGTTGAAGCTAAAATGATCACTAAAACATTCTTGGAGGAATGGAAACCAAGGCAAGCCCAAAATATAACATGAAATTGGAAAGATATGACATTTCTACGGTTACACATTCTTTTAAAGAAAATTTGGACATGAAAAGATGATAAATCATATTTAAGGAACTCAAAGGGTCTAAAGGTGCAAAGATAAATGAGGTGATAAAATCCAAGAGAAGTCTTTCAAAGGATTCATATGTAAAATCTAATCGTATTCAATAAATAATATTTCACATCAAATATTTCCTTCATAAAATCTAAATTCCTAAAATCTTAAGCCTTAAGTTTTCTTATGGAAATTTTCCACACCTCAAGAGCTCTAGGAAAAGACATCAAAACCTTAGAAGCCCCAAGGAAGACAAATAAAAGGTAAGTAAACTAGAGTAAAACTAATTTCAAGTTTGAAAGGTCTTAGAGGAAGCAAAGAGAAGTAAACAAGCTCATGAGCTTCCAAAATTGATCTCTTGAAAAATAAAACCCTAGCATACTTTGCATCCAAAAAAAGGAAATTGTGAGAAAGCAAATTAAAAGCTCTTGGGATGACAAACTTAACAAATTACAAAACCAAACAAAAGATAATCACTAGGTCTAAATGTAAGTATGGAAAATAGATAAACCATTTTTTTTATTAGAAAAAAAAAAAACACTTGCTATCATGGACTACCTGAAAGAATTACTTTTATTTTTAAACTAAAAGAGTTTTGAGTCCAATGAAAGGTATAAGTAATAAAAGTTCAAAATTCAAACAAATCTTTCATTGAGACACAAACTTGGCAATATTTATGAAACATAGCATAACTTAAATAATCTAAGAATTAAACCAAAATGGGAAACAAAAATCAAGAAAAAAAACTATAGAAACAAGGATTTCAAAATTGGAGAAATAAAACTAGGGAAGGCCTAAAATAATAACTAGTGGAGCAAAAATCAATGGTAAATTAGACTAAACCAAGGAAAACAAAGATTAACCCATTAAACAATACATTAATTTAATTAAACATCTAAATTTTAGTGAACAAGGTTTACTTTAATTTAATTAAACAATAAAATTTTAGATATCAAGATTTAAGTTTCAACCAAGCTAAAGGAGGGGACAAATTGAAAATTGAACTAGACAAAATAATCAAAATAAAGGTCACAACATACTCTTTAGGAAAGAAGACACTCCACACCATATCTACACCTTGAAATCCGAACCAAATATAATAGACTTCACATATCTCTTACAATGATATTCAAATTATATAAATACACCTAATAATATAATGGAAGGGTAAATTGCTTATTTCAACATAGACTTACTCATTACCCAATATAATTATTTGTACAAGTTATCCACATGACCCAACCAACTAAATGGATATGTACCACATGCCAACATCTCCATCATCCCATGATATCATACACTTAAATACATAAAATATTTATCTTACAACATTTACAAGAATTGAATGCAAATGGATCCAACATCTTGGGTTTGACAATTTTTTATTATACATTCTTGATCTAACCTAGCTACATTATGTGGCCCTTAGTTCAATCATGCTCAATGTAAACCATCACCCCTCTAGATATCTAACAACCATCAAAGTAAGATTTGACAATGTCCTCACTATATGGGAACCTAGTGGCTCACCACAAATTGAACTATATTGTTTGTAGATATCCAACATATAATGTATCACTATCCAAGCACATCAAGAAGGCACATAGAACACACATCAAGAAGGCACACAAATCGCATTTTGTTGTTTTTATGCATTTCATGTGGTGGATGCCTTCAAGTCCAACTTTGGGATGTCTAGATAATGCTAGTGAGCAAGACCTAAGTTTGATAGTTGTTTGACCATCTATATATATATTTTTTCATGTAAAATACAATAAAAATAAGAATATAACATGAAATGAGATTTGGCCTAATCATCGATAATTATATATAATTATAATTAAATACATATCTAATCTATAATATATATTTTTAAATAAATCTTTAACATTTTAAGAGCAACTTTAAATGAATAATCATTTTAAAAAATTGCTTTAACGTGAAGAATTGACCCTCAATTGGCTAGGGAGTCCCCACACACCCAAAAAAACACAACATTCTCAAAACTAATAAAAATTAACAAGGACTTTTCCTTCCAAGTCGTCAAAATGGCCAAGATATCACCTAGACTGATGGAACATGACCTTTAGAAATCTGATAATTGTATCCATAATATAAGACAAATGAGTAAATAAGTAACATAGGCTCAAATATAAGTGTAACTAGCAATCGCACCTTGGTGTGTAATGGGTACATCGAAGAGGTGTGGAAGGTCAATTAGGGAGAAAAATGAATTTTTTTTTTGCATACATTTGTGTAGTACATGAGGTCAATTTGTAGATCATTTAGAAAATGATTTTGTTTATATTATTATTATTATTATTACTATTACTATTGTATAATTAAAAAAATATTTTTTATTTTTTATTATATAATAATATTATTATATTTTTTTATATAGTAATATTATTATATATATATATATATATTCAATTTTATGTATTAGCTATTATATTCACCACATTAATCTCAGACCTAAGTAATTTATTGTGTCTAGCCATAAACTTCTCTATAAATTTCCCTTCAATTGTTTATGTCTTTGGATTAGATGCCTTCACTAAATAGGTGATTGATGCAAACACCAAAAGGCTTGAAACCTATCAATAGGGTAGACAATGAACCATATAAATAATTTATATATAGTATATTATTATAAATTATTTATGTATTATATAATTTAAATTTAAATATAATAAATAATATAATAATATATATAATAAATAACGATCATCTTATACGAGTGTTATTATATTTAAGACTTTATATATATAATTAATATATATAATAAAATAACTATAATTATTATAGAGATGTTATTTTATAATATATAATAGTAATATTATAGTTATTAATATATACTATATTTATTAACAATATATAACTTTAATATGTAAAAAAATAGTATTAATAATATTATATAATAGTTCATATTATATAAGATGCAAGCCTTACCTGTACAATATATAATATATTATATAACATATCTCTCTTCCTCTCCCTTTTCTCTTCCTTTTTCTCTCTTTCTCTCTCTATATGTTTGTCTCCATAAGTGTGTAATGGGTACATTGAAGGTCTTAAAGGTGAATTATCATATCCTTAATCAAATGATATGCTACCTTGACCATAACTCCCCAAGGACACATGACATCCTTGGATTGTTGACATGAAACGGCCAATCAAAAATTAGTTTCTCTTTTCTCTTGCTCATAATCTCTCTGTCTATTCCTCTCTCTCTCTCTATCTAAATTTGTGTCTTTCTCTCATTCTCTATCTTTTGAGTTTCTCTCTATTTATTAGCCAATAGGCTACGTATAGTGTGAGATTTGAGTATGAAACAAGTCTCACGCATGCAAACCAAAATTGAGTCGTTGGAAAACAAGTTCAATTGCCATTTAATGGTAAACAAGTTGTAGTTTAATGGTAAAATTCTCTAAAATATCAAGTAAAAGCCTCCAAAATCTGTCTGATCACATAAAAATTAGATACATATTGATTTGATGATTGGATGGGAACATTCTATTTCCATTTACAATATTTTTCGTCAATTTGGTGGTAGTTTTCTTTTTTCATTTGCATTGGTTTATGTTTTAAATCTATATGTAAATATTTCATTAATTTCTTTAAAGAAAAAATCTAGATTTGTCTAAATTTATTTCATTCCATTATTTAGCACTTATTATTCATTGTTTAATTTAGCCACATGTAGTGCATCCTATGGCAGCATGCACAAACACATACTCTCTAACATATTAACATACATATAGTTTTCTATCGGCATAATCTTTGAACCTCCTTTAGGTGCACTAATATAGAATTGTCTCCCCCTCTATCTTTCTTTTTTTTTCCTTAATCTCTCCAAAGATCAATTAAACTATCAATTTTTTATATATTAATTTATTTTGATCTATATAAAAATATATTAATTATTAATTATAATAATTTCATATTTATATTTAATAATTTTTATTATAGAATATGATATATAATAAAGTATAACCTATATATACTATTATACATAATAATAAATATAATTATATTATATATAATTTAATTTGTATTATATAAAATATATAATATATTAATTATATTTTGTATTATATAAAAATATGATAATTATTAATTATTATCATAATAATTTTATATATGTATTCAATAGTTTTGTTAAAGAATATAATATATAATAATAAGTAATATAATTTTATTATTTATAATTTATTTTTTATTATATAAAATCTACATAACATATTAATTGCACTAATATATACTTAACTATGTAAGGTAAATGATGTTGTAATATGAAAACCTAAATGTGCTCATTATTAGGATCTTCGCCGTAATTTTCATTTTAACATACTTTAAAACCCTCGTCAAAATGGAGAAGTGAAAGGTCAATACCAGCGAGGAAGAGTTTGGAGTGGAAACCACGAGAGGCGGGGAAAGAGTAAAAAACGGTAAAAAAATGATTAACAACTAAGATTCGTTTAATTGTCTTGCATACCCTATTTGAAAATCCTCACGGTTCATGAATAAAAGAAGCTCCGCGAACTTCAAATAAGGCAAAACCCAAGAGTTGTGGAAGGTCAACTAGGAAAAGTTTTGATTGTCCATAGACTCTTAAAATATGAAGATAACGATAGGCCATGATAAGCAAGGATACTTACATAGGCATGGATTGCAAATTCTTTGCTCAGCAATCAGCACATGAGGCATTAGGGGCTGCAACACGTGCGAGGAAGGAGACATATACACACTCTAGTGTTGACCATGGCCATATGAGAGAACTTGCGTGGGCCTTAATTATCCACTAGAATGAGATGACAATTAATGCTAACCATAGCATATGGAAAACAATTCACTTAGCGGCTAGTGAAAATTGGTTGTTTTTATAATCTCATGTGTCTATGGTTAGTGGAAGATACTCAAAGGATACTCAAGATATCTAATCTTCCTTACACAAATTATTGATATTTATTGCTGTTAATAATATATAAAATAAAATAATTTTAAAGTAAACAAAATAAAATAATTATAAAATAGTTCTTTAAATAAACTATGTAAATAAAATTGAATAATTTAAAGTAAAATAAATAATAAAATTTAAAACAAAGTATTTGTTAAGATGTCTATAATTTATTAAAAAGTTATTTTATTTTACTTTAAAATTATTTAAGAATGGTTTTTTAATAGATGTATTAAAAATATTTTTACTAGTTTGTCTAAGACTAATTTTATATATTTATGAATATAATATATGTTATTGATAAGATTGAACATATATCTATCATATTTGACAACTTTCACAATTTTCCCCTTCTCAACAAAACTTGGCATTTATAATTGAATGGTTAAATTTGTAAAAAATGTATAACTTCATAAAATACAAATGCAATGATTGTGTAGGTAAATTGGTTGGTGAATCCTTCCCTTTTCAGGAGGTGTTTAAATTTCGAACACATAAAAGAACCTGGGGTTTAGATAAGTCCAACATAACAGGCACAATTCTTAAGACTTTAGTTTTGTTCAAGATCAGTGAGCTTGTGAGCATGCTCAAAGGTGATTGAATTCTTTACTGATGTCTGATATAAAGAACTTAGCACAAATGGTATATAAAATTGAAACAATCAAACGTTGACAGCAAAATGGAAACAAGCAGAGTTCACTGGAGAGATAATTTGGCTTGGAAATTAAGTGCATTTAGCTCAAAGTGCTTTAAAAGAGAGAAATGTGAAGAAAATGAATAAATTTTGGAATAGAAAAGAGTGTGGATCTGTTAGGGCTTTTGAAACAGTATGATTCAATTCCAATGAAAGGATACATGAACTAAAGATGGGTACACATTTCAGGTGAGAGCACAAAGTCCACAATATCATTGTCTCTGATTTGGTCCTTTGTAAATCTTTTGTTCATTAGTGCTTAAGATTATTTAGCTCTTAGCTGTTTATAGCAACTTTTCTGTTGTTATGGCTGGAAGAATTGTGATCTAATTTTTATATTTGAATCAGGCAATGATATATAACTGCTGAAAACTTTGTAATGTCTACATGTTAGGCATATAATCTTTTTAAATGTCTGCTTCAATAAAAATAAGAAACTCTAGTGTACCATTACGGCATTTACATGGTTCTAGAAATTCTCTAAATTAACTTAATAGTTCATATTTGCGCATTTATATCAGCAGGTGTTGTAGCAGATTTACTGTTAGGCGCAGAATTCCACATTCAAAGTCCAATTGTTCAGTTCTGGTTTCACAATTTCTAAATTTAGGTGGTTAGTTTTTCAATCCATTATAGCAGATCTCTGTTAAAAACTACAGCAGGGAATAGTAAATAACACTAATAATAACAAACAGACCATACATAATAACAAATTGTATTTTAAAATAAACCTTCATACATAAATCTATCTATATTTTTTTATTAATTGTATATATATAACACTTCCAATATAAAAAGCACCTAACACATATTCTTTCAAAGTTGCATAAAATTACTTCTTTAAGCAAACTGCAACATGATAGCACACAAATGATACAGGTCGCCAATGGGCAAATAAGAGATTAGCATCTAAAAGCTGGTAAAATTCTTGCCCATCACATGATTTATATTCTAAAAAAAATAATTACAATTATGCATCAGGTTACATTGGGACTTCAGTTTACAGCAGTGATACTTCAAAAACACATTATTGGTGGTTTCATATCCTCAGTTTGTTAAAGTGTGTTTATTAAAGCATTCATGATCACAATGAAGCTTTGGAGCTGATCATTTGGTGAGAGAGCAGACCTTACAAAAGATTCAAGCATACAGACTTTAAATCAGCTCTTTATCGATGGTGGAAATTCAAGACTTTTATATAAAAGGCAAATATATATGCAAAGAAAAATTTGAAGCCCACAAGCATTATAGCTACATCACCCAAGAAATCATTTTGTATCCAAAGTAATCACCCAAATACTGGTCAGCAAGATTACTGTCTTATTCCCATCTATTTCTATAATGTCGGTGATATCACCATACTATGAAATGACGAGACCATAAACTGTCCATGCTACTGGGCAGTCCACCATAAATACAGAGGAAATTAATATATTTTTATATGATTGTTATATCCAACAAAAGCAGGAGATAAACCTTTTAGTTTTCAAATTATAGAAGCCAATAAATGTACTTTAAAATTATTAGACATAGTGAGTTTTTTTCTTTCTTTCTTTTAGCAATTTATCTAGCTTTAAGCCTTTCTTAGGTCTCTGCATCTAAGTGGAGTTGTGAGGTCCATTTTAAGCATCTATAATTTTGTTGTCACAGAAAAACAAGCGGAGGACAAAGTAAAATGCATTTTTTCGTCTTGATTTTTGGCCTTGTTTAAATTAATTACACAGAGGCAACCCAGCAATACCTTACATGTTATAACACTTGCTTTGAACCCATAGAGCCATAATGCTCAAGATTGTGGAGGCTCAAGGAATTGGGACAGCTGGTTTACAAGGGGAAAACACGTTGCAGGTATCATCACAACAAGCTCTATTTGCAACATCAAATATGTATCCTTAAGTATGAAATCCAACCATGCAATAGTTGAATTATGCTATACTGAAGCATTAAAAAACACTAGTACCACATGTAGTGTTCTAAAATATTT
This sequence comes from Sequoia sempervirens, assembly GCA_007258455.2. NCBI lineage: Eukaryota > Viridiplantae > Streptophyta > Pinopsida > Cupressales > Cupressaceae > Sequoia > Sequoia sempervirens. The sequence continues at coordinate 40,256 of VDFB02158557.1, read as the reverse complement.
CTCTTCATTCTGAGGCTTCAATCATTAGCATCTTACAAAGCAATTGTTCACTCTTGAACTTTACCAAAACTCTTTTAGGAAGATTTCTCAGTATATGAGGAGAAATCCAAAATAAGCTCAAAATTAGATCTCTGTTATCTATTCTTAAATACCCAGCAGATAGTCTCACATCTCTGCAGATATATGGAATCAAAGATGGAGGTTGTAGGACACATCAATATATATCCATTTTTGGAAGATCTTTTATAATTGGATGGTGAAGTTTGTAAAAAGATGTATAACTTCATAAAATACAAATGCAATGATTGTGTAGGCAAATTGGTTGGTGAATCCTTCCCTTTTCAATGGGTGTTTAAATTTCGAACACATACATCTTTCTGGTTTTATTTCAATTGTGTTTGGATCCATGTAAGTGGATACATTATTACATAGTTCATTTGAAGCTATCACTTCTCCATTGAGATTTTTGTTGCACAAACATCATTTGTTAAATGGCCTACAAATTGACATCATATACTGCACAAATGTATGTAAAAAAAGACCAGTTCCATAGGGATTGAACCTTCAAGTTCGTTGTTATTTAAATCTAGGCCAATCAAGGCTGAGAGGTTGCCCAAAGAGGAAGGAATCACACCTGTTATATTGTTCTCTCCTAGAAAAATAATCTCTAAACTTGTGAGAAAACCTAACTCTTGAGGAATGTGACCATGCAAATTATTATTTGAGAGAATGAGCTGCACAAGACAAGACAAATTCCCGAGGAAAGGAGATATTGTACCCGTTAATCCCATACCAGTGAGGTTTTGTTCAAAAACTCTTGCATTCCTCAAGCTGCATGTAACACCAGTCCAATTGCACGAGGCACTAGAATTCCAATTAGCTAATGCATCAAAAGGATCATAAGTAAAGGAATTCTTGAATTGTAGCAGAGCTTCTTGATCTGTAATGCTGTTGGCTGCAAGAGAATGAACCAATGGCAATAACAACATACCCAAAAACATCATGGTACACATTTTTCTAGTCAGAAAAAACCCATTTCATGAAAGAATACTTTGACAAAACAAAGCAAAATAAAAAACCTACTTGGAATCTCTCTTACAGCCAAAGCGCATCAATGCAACGGATTTTATAGCAGTCATAGAAATAAAATGAAGACACTACTTTTAAATCGAGACAACATCTCTTTGAGGTATTTAGTCAAACAACACAACTGCGTTGTCCATACATTTAAAAAAAATTATATATGTCTAGCAAGGTACTTGTAACTACTTCAAACCACTATCCCCTTTCAATTATGCTTTGATGGATGTCCATGCGGTGTTCTAAAGTTCTGATTTTAGCACAGGCTGGGAGCATGCTACCAAAGCTTGTGGAGTCTGGATTTACTCCTGCCAAATGCACTTTGAGGCATTTTGTCAAACAGTTTGCATGCCTTGTGTATGCTTCCACATTTTGTATACAAGACTATCAAGACATTCACAACTACGATGTCTGACAAATATTTATCCTCAATTATGATTTGGTGGATGTTCATGCCCTATCCCAAATATCCCATTTTAGCACAGGCTGAGAGGATGCTGGCAAGGGTTGTTTACTTTGGCTTTACCCCTGCCATTTGCATTTTCTTAAAAGTTTCAAAGAACCTTTCAACAAAACCCATTTTGTGTGTATCCTGATATCATTTTTTTCCATAAGACCACATTTTTATTAAGTGCTTCTTTGAAAAGCCTTATAACCTCACCAAGCACGCCATTTTGTGCACATTTTGCAATAATTTTAGTACAGGACACCAGATTCTTTCAACGCGTCACGTCAAACATCCCCTGTGCCTTGTGTATACTTCCACATTTTGCACAAATATCTACCAAGACATTTGCAACTACAACATCTGAAAAATGCCCCCTTTCCATTATGATCTGATGGATGTTCATACCATGTTAAAGAGCTCCTGTTTTGGCACAGTCTGGAAGTATGCTAGCATAGGTTGTGGAATTTAGCTTTACACCTATCGCTTGTATTTCTAGAATTTTTTGAATGTGCATATCCTGAAATAATTACTGTCCATGAGATCACATCTCTTTGAGTCATATTGTCAAACAGTTCAAGTACCCTATGGATTCTTCCGCATTTTGAATAAATATCAACTAGGGCATTTCCAACTAAAACATCTGATGAAAAACCCCTCTCGATTATACTCACAAATATTGTGGAGTTTGGTTTCATTGGTACCAATTACATTTGTTGTGCATATGCAATGGTTATAGACCGCCAATCAATGTCCCTTTGAAGAATTCTATCAGTCGTTTATATGCTTCCGTATTTAAATTACATTTATATTAGGTAACTTAAAACTACAACATCTGACAAAATCCACTTTCGATTATACATTGATGGATTTCCATAAGTATGCTCGCGAATATGAACTGACTGATTAGGCTGAACACATATTCGTTGTATTTGCAGAAACAATTCTACCGCTTCATGATGAACCAGGGCTGCGTTGATCAGAATGGAAATCTACTCATGCATTTATTCTTAGGTTTATGATTTCCGTGTTTTTCCTTAAAAACCGATGAAAGAGAAAACCGGAACTACTCCATTTTTTTCAACTTGACAATCAACAGACGAAACAGGTTCAATCGACTTCCATGGTCCAGCAGATGATACCAGCCGTCGATCGCATATCTTAGCTCGAGCTTCTTCAAATAGGTAACGCCTTCCGCGTAAATCAGTGCTAAGATTTTGAAGCATTTGAACTTTGAGGTTTCTTCTTATATAGAAATGAAATCTATGTAAAAACAAGGACTTACAAATTGGCACGATTCATATTTGAATTTTTTTTAATAAAATTATCCAAGCTTATGTATATCAAATATTATCCTTGGTGGATAAGTTTTACCCCTTCTCTTTGTCAAGCAACTAATAAAGGTATTCTGATGTGGCAAACGAAGAACTTATCAGAATTACTTTATCCTACATGTTTGATCAGTCCAAGATTTTATTGGGAGCTTAGAACCTAATTTTCCTCAACAAGCATTTAAAAACAACTTGGGATAACGCAAGAGAGCGATGAGACGGTCTATATAGTCAAGATTATCCTACATAAATTACGGAACACATTATGACTTCGAAAATACAACCACAAAAATGCCTTATAATAGGAAATGCAAATCATGATCTTCCTTAATAATCTCTATTCAAGATGCTACAAGCATCAAGTCTGATGTTACATAAATCCATATTAAGAGTGCCAGTAAACTTCGTAATCAAGAGAAATATTTCCATACTTATAATTTTACTATGCCTCTAGAATTTTGAGCAGTATAATATTTACTTGAAGTTCAAAAATGCATAATACAAAAAATTTCTACTGAAATAGAGAACGAAGTCTCAAAAGCATTTGAAGTTTACAGTCATGCAAGTACTTCATCTAAAAGAGTATCTTAAAGAAACTCTGTATATGCATACATCACATGAACCTCGGAACAGAAATATATGATTTTCTTGCAAATGGATTATACATTCTTTTGTGTCTGTATTTAACAATCACAATAGTATATATGTGTGTGTATGTGTTAAGATTTGAAGTTTTTCAATTATCTGCATTTCATATTTTAGAGAATATAGCTTACTGGGAGTGAACATTATAACCTAAAATAGTATTCATACTAGATAATGAATTTCAGTAAACGGTGTTCACTTCAGGTCACATTTGCAAGACTATTTTGAAATGAACATCGCAAAAGTAATAAGTACACATCTGATCTAACCCACATAGACAAATGATAGGCTGAAGAAAAATAATTGCCCATTTGCATTCCAGAGCACGGTGCAGATAAGTTATCAAGCACACGCTGAACAGATAATGGGAGTTTGACAGGCCTAAGGGGTGAAAAAACCATATGAGCATAGAGAGAACCCTCATATCAGTAGCTGTCACTAATTTACTCGCTCATCCTGGTAAAACCTCTTACTCATTCTCTCGATCAGTCAACTGGACTGATCCTGGTGGAATCCGAATACTAGCAAAACAAAACAGCAGCCCCTCCTATCAACCCCATAAAGGATAAAATGGAAGAGGAGGGAAAAACTCAATAAGGAAGCCAGAAATGAAAGTAAAATTACAATTTGATTACAAGAAATCTTCTTCACACCACATTTACAGTTTGAATGTGAGAATAGCGAGCAAAATAGCCAACAGAAGCACACAAATTGCCTGCATCCACAAGCAAAAGCCACATTGGTGATATCCCCCATTATTACGTAAAGCAGAAAGGTAAAACTAGATCATCAAAGATTCAAAACAATGAAAGAAACTAAATCTTTACCAGAAATACTTCATGTCCTTTTTTACTATCAATAGTTAAAGTCCTCCTGCCAAAAATCTCAAGTGTTACCATCAGTCTGAATCTAATGACAAAGATAAATATAAAAATCCAAGAGATCAAAATTAAGTCCAAGCAGATGATTTGAACACCTTTTAGGCAGCAAGCCAGAGGCAATGCAAGTCCTTTGTATGTCATCAACGTACTTTAATGTCACAGCAGCATTGGGATCATCTTTTGGAACCTAAAGAAAACGACAAAAACCTTTGTTCAGAAAATACTGGAGCCTTAATAAATATTAAAAATGGGATATAATTCAATTGAATATGATTAGTGGGCATCCTTGAGAAGAATTTCCTTGAGAAGAGGGCCTTAATTGCCAACACTATAAACATCCGCTTGTCACCGTCTAGAGTATCTCCTAACCATAATTTTCTTTAGCAAGAAAAGTCTACTTCTAATTTTTTGGGTTGCTCACTTCCTTTAAGATTATAAGATATAAATAAAAAACCACATACAAAAGTACAGTAGCTTGTCAGATTTCCATCTAAGAATGAAAAGCATTACCATAATAATTACTTCATTCCAGTTATTCTTCTTGGGCGTTTTAACATCTTTATTTGCTGTTCTTTTCCTATTAAGCATGTAGTTGTATGTATGCTCCTATACTTTACACAAGTTTTGTCCACTCATTAAAATAACCCTAGGCATACTTACAACTGTGTACCACTTATGTTCCTACCCTGGAATGTGTAGCACTTATAGTGTGAATAATAAATAGTCAAGAAATCAATAGAAACTATGCTAGGACAAAATCCAAGGGTGTAATGTCCCTTGCCTTGATTTGCTCTAGAATTTGCCTATTAATCACAAATTGCAACAAATTAGGGTTAGGGTTTCACCTTATTAAATAAATATCTCTTTAATGATGTAGTCTTGGATGGGAATTCCTGCAATCACCACATAAACGACATATACAAATATGTATATATTTATGCTTACTTATTAGAGTTAGGCAATTACATCACATTCATAGATTATCAACAAAGCAAACATATTAGAATTGTGGGAGAAGGGACAGGATGGGTCCATCCAAAGCAATATACCAAGCCTAAGAGGGTGTATACCACAGCCCTCCCCCTTAGCAACTTGTATATGCTTTCCCCATCAAGGCCATGACTCCCAAAAGACACATGCCAACTTGTGGGATTAGGCGGAGGTCGCAATCGGGCTCTTTTGGCACTTACCACTTCACCCCAAGCCCATCCTCTTTGTGGGATTAGGCAGAGGTCACAAGTGGGATCTTTTAGGCCCTTACCACTTCACCCTAGGCCCCTCCCTCAAGGTGGGTTTTAGACAATCAAGCATAATTCTAATTCAATCATACGATATCCTTCTTTCCTATCTTATAAGCAATATGCATACATAGGAAAACAATTATTTGCAGAAAATACACATTTAACATTCCTTTATCATGCAGGGCCATATTCACATAGATGCAAGATAATAAATGGTAGAAATACACTTGAATATGGAATGGATTTGATATACTCTTGTTTATGTATATATTTTTGATATACTCTATGTTGTGTTGGATCACACGGGTCCCTTTTGATATGTTGTGCTCTCTTCTCTTTCTCTTTTCCCTGATGAATATCTATCTAGCAATTGATGATCTCCTCCTGTTGAAATGACCTACTCCTTATACTTACAACCGCAGATGGACATGCCTTTTCACATTATTTATTCGTTAAAAGACATGTCTCTTGAGCTTTGTCTAATCGTAGCCTTAGGATAATTAATGGTATTAATATTATCCTTGATTAATCACTTGATTAGTCTGTTGCATAATGATTTTTTTCCTTTTAATATTAATTCGATTGTCTTGAGTGATTGGATGACTTAGCGATCTAATCTATATTTGTGGGGACATGAGAGTCCTCCCCTCCATTTGCTTGCCCTCAAGCAATTTTAGATTCAGATGGTTGAAGATCTCTTCTCCTTCCCATGTAGCATCCTCCTCGGGTAAGCCCTTCCATTTGATCAAAAATTAAAGGATAGTCTTATGCCTTAATCACTTCTCTCTCATGTTGAGAACTGCTTCAGGTTCCAAGATTAGTTTTCCCTCATTGTCAAGTGGGGGTAACTCCAAACATGGGGAAACTTGCTTCCCTAACACTTTCTTCATTGTTGACACATGAAAGATGTTGTGAATACGATTGTTCTTGGGCAACTCTAATTCAGAAGCTACTTCCTCGATCTTCCTTAAGATCTTAATAAGGCCCATAAAATTAGGGTTTTAGTTTTTCTACTCCGCTTATCTTAATGGATGATTGCTTATATGGATGTAGCCGTAAGAACACTAACTCTCCAACTTCAAATGTCCTCTCAGTGCAATTCTGATCGACATAGATCTTTTGTTGATTCTATACTTGATGCAAATTGTCCTTGAGGGTGTTCATAATGTTCATACTCTGTTGCACAAATCCTTTGCCCCTAGTACTCAGCTTTCTTGTGAAATCAAACTTTCGAAGATGGTTGGTTCATAACCATACAATGCCTTGAATAGACTCATCTTGATTGATATGTGATGAGTAGTGTTGTAGCAATATTCACCAAGATGCAACCATTTTACCCATGCGTTATGTTGCCCTATGGCATAATTTCTCAAATATCCCTCTAACCACTTGTTAATGATTTTTGTTTGTCTGTTTGTTTGAGGATGGTAACTTGTACTAGGTGTAAGATTGGTCCCAACTAATCGGAAGAGCTCTTTCCAAAATTGGCTAAGGAATTGATTGTCTCAGTCACCGATTATGTTCCTTGGTAGACCAAGTAATCTGAAGATCTCTTTGAAAAATACTTACGCTATTTGTGGAGCCCGATATTAGGTGGATATTGCGAAGAAGTGGGTGTACTTGGTGAGTCGATCCACTACTACATAAATGTAATCCTTGAACTTTAGGAAATCCTTTTATAAAGTCCATTGAGATGATTTCCCATTTTTTATTGGGAATTGGCAAAGGTTGTAGAAGTCCTACTGGATGGTTTTGCTCAGTTTTTTTCTTTGGCAGGTCATGCATTCTTGTACATACTTTAGGACATCCTTCTTGAGGACTTTCCAAGAGTATCTCTCTCGCACTTGTTTGTAAGTTTTATAGTACCCTTGGTGGCCCACTAAGGGATTGTCGTGGTATTCCTTAAGGATTTTTTCCTTCATCTTTGAGTTGGGCACGGGGAATATCCTACTTTTATATAGGATAAGTTCTTCTCCTACTTTGTACTCTTCATTGGGTAACTTCCCTTCAAGGATATTATTAGCCTGGGGGTCTTTGACATATTCAACGATGATATCATTCTTCCAATCTGCGGCTATACTAGTTAGGGTATTCAAGTAAGGTTGTCTTGGTAAAGCATCTGCCACCACATTATTTGTCCCTTTCATGTACTCAATGTCAAAATCCTAAGCTTTTATCTTGCTCACCCACTTCTGGTGTTTGTCATTTAGGTCCTTTTGATTCATGAAGTACCTATTGTGACCTTTTCACACATCACCCCATTCAAAATGGGGACCCCCTAATTTTTTTGCTCTATTTCGGTCTTTTGGCTTTGGTTTTGGTTGGTTTTGTCGCTGTCTCTCTCTGTTTCGTTTGTCTTTCCAGGGATGTGCTCGTCTTTTGGCTTAAGTTGAAATTTTGGCTGTCTATGAAATTAGGGTTTTTATTCTTCCAGCCAATTTGAGGTTAATTTGAGGTTTTCATTATTGGTACTATGATTGGAAAGCGTCAAGAAGGTTCCCATTAAATTTTCATTGAATTCTGACAACTTACTATTTTTAGTAAGTACTCAATTTGGGACCTTTGCCTTAGGACTTTTGAAATTCTGACTGCTACACCACGTTTAGAACACTTTGAGCTGCTTGCTTGCAAATTTTGAGTGAAATCGGATGACTTGCTATTTTTAGTAAGTCCCTTATTTGAGGCTTTTATGTTGGGGGTTTTAAAAAATTGATTGTTGCATTAGATTCAGGACACTCCAAAGTGCTTACACGCAAAATTTGAGCAAATTCTGACAACTTGCTATTTTTAGCAGTCTGGGCTTCAGGAACCATTTTTAGGGTTTGCATGTATGATTTTTCAATGCATGTCAGGATATTCTTTATGGGTTTTTCGAGAGCTTCGCAATGATGTAACATGCAAGCCAAGTTGATGACTTGTTATTTTTAGTAGGTGCTCGCATGCAGACCAATTTTCTGGGTTTTTTGAGATCCCCCGGACAGTAAGACATGAAAACACATCCGGCAGGTGGTTGATCACTTTTTTGGCACTTACTATTTTTATCATATTCACTCCAGCAACCCCCAGAGCTTCGGTTTCACAAGCAAAGCAATCCAGAACAAAAACGGTGTCAAACGGAGGTCATTTGAGGCACATGCAAGTCAAATTAGGGTTTCCAACTTCGGTACTCAAAATGAGGGGTAAAATTCAAGAAAAATGAAAAAATGATGTATCCCATCATGATTAGCATTTCTCAAGTAGTTTATTGGTAAAATTTGAGCGCAATCCGAGTACTTACTATTTATAGTAAGTCACCTCTAGAACAGGGCTAAAAATAATAGATCAACACGGAAGGCAAGTGTGAACAAGACAGTTAAGTCATGAGGATCATGTTGGAAAAATTTCAAGTCAAACAGAGTTGTAGAAGTTCAGGAATCAAGTAGTTGCTAAAAATAGAAAATGAGGGCGAGCAGGCTAAAAGAAAAAAATTGGTTAAGCATTTGAGAGCCACCTCTAGAAGTCTCCTTAATGCTCCAGATGAAAATTCTAAGGCATGCAAGAAAAATGAAAGCATCACCTCCCAGATGCACCTAGGCTAAGAAGAGGAAGCTTAAAAAGTTGTCTAAGTTGAAAAATGGCAGGAGACCCATCAAAATGCGCCCAAGTTGAGAGGAGATGCTTGAAGAAAATTCTAAGTTGCAAAAACTGGCATGACACCCCCTAGAATGCGCCCACCATGGAGTTGGATGAAGAAAAAAGTCTAAGGCAAGACTAAAATGGCATCACCACCCCTCAAATGTGCCATCATGGTGAGGGTGGCATGAAGTTTGTCTAAGGCATGGAATGAAAGCACACCCTATGGAATGCACCCAAGCAAGGAGTGAAGAAGAAAAAATTTCCAAGGCAAGCAAAGTGGAAGCTAGACCCTCAAAATGCGCCCAGATTGAGGAGATGACTTGAAAATTTCCTAAGGCATTGAGAATGGAAGCACATAGTGCCAGATGTGCCCAAGGAAAAGATGAAGCAAGTTGGAAAATTTTTCTAAGGCAATGAAAATTGCCTAACCACCTAGCAAATGCGCCCAACTTGGATGATAAGTTGAAATTTTTCTAAGTTAGGCAAGACTAAACGGCATTACCACCCTCCATATGCACCCTTGGCAAGGAAGGTGGCTTGAAAACTTTCTAAGTGTTTGAAATGGAAGGTGGACCCCTCAAATGTGCCCATCATGTGTGAGGAGGTGTTTAAAAAATTCTAAGGAGTCAAGATGAAAGTAGAGGACCCTAAATGTGCCCAAGATGCTAGGAAGGAGTAAGATAGAAATTTTTCCAAGTCGTGAGAAATGGGAGTTGACATTGTCAAATGCGCCTAAGTTGAGAGTCTGGGATATGTAAACACTAGTGAAAAATATTTTTTTTAAAGGTGGAAAAGGAAAATTAAGTGTACCCCTTCGTGTACCCCCATAAATAATAAAGTTGTAAAATACTTTTCTAAGGGGGAAATGTTTTTTTAGAATCTGGGGGTCTTGAATATTTTCTAAGGGGGAAATAATTTTGAAATTTGTATGCCTTGCCTTGAGATTTTAAAATAGAATGTTGGGGCTTATGGCTGATAAAATCTTCTAGAGGGGATAAAAAAAAAATTAAGGCAGAGAACACTACCAAATGCACCCTTAGCATTCAAAATAGAATTGCGCCCTCAAAGTGAAAAAAATAATTCTAAGGCATGGGATATCAAGCACAGGCAAGGTGCTAAGTGCAAGAGGTGGAAACATTTCTAAAGTGTTGAAAATCAAACATGAAGGCATAAGGGTCCAAATGTGCTCTTGAGGGAGAAGGGATAAGAGAATTGTCTAAGTCAGAGAAAATGAAAGCTCAAGCCTTGAAATGCACCCCAAGGAGAAATGTAAGAAAGCTTGAGAAAATGCCTAAAGCATTAAGTATGAGAACACCAAGGGGGTAGATGGGCCCTTGAAGAAGACCTCCTGAAGGGAACACACATCTCAAATGCACCTAAGATGAATGAAATTACATGAAAGTATCCAAGGAGTCGAAGATGAAGCATAAAACACAAGGGATCAAATACGCCCAAGATGAACAAGATGCCTAAATATTTCTAAGGCATTGGTGAAGATACTTCAAACACAAACATCCAAATGTGCCCTAGCACACAAATGTTAAATGCGCCCATGATGAGAAGTTACAAAGGCAAAGTTTGCTGGAGAAAGTGATCAATCAGACCTTGGAAATCAAAACATGGAAATTAGGTAAGTGAAGTGGATTTATATTATAAAGTGTTTTGATACTCTTCTTTTGTTTGTTTTGCAGGATGAACACCGGGACTCAAGGCATGATGGAGCAAGTACTTTGGAGCAATATTACAACCTTGGAGGAGATAAAGTTGCATGTTCCAGGCTCCTCCATGGTGTCTCATTTGTGCCCCAAACCATGAAGGGATAAAGTTACATGTTCCAAGCTCCTCCATGGTGTCTCATTTGCACCCCAAACCATGAAGGGAGATGTTGGAAGAAGCGGCTAAGTGTTGGAATTTCTCCTCAAAGACCCAATAGGCACCCAACTCAAGGAGGCAGGTGGCAAGGAGGAAATGCTCGAGTCCAAGATTGGAAAATCCTTCAAGATCAGGAAGGAGAAATAATGAAGGCCCAAGGGTTAGAAATCATCCTCAAGCACTTCAGTTGACAGCTAAGAGGAAAATCATCATCAAGCAGGAGAAAGAAGTTGTAGTCTTGGAGTTTCAGAATGAGATCGTGCCTGCAATATTAGTTCAAGAGGTTGAGGCAGTATTAGCCAGGTTCATTGAATTCGTGGTCAAACAGAAGGAGAATGGAAATGCCTTGTTGGATGATGACCTTCTGGAAGATGATGGTGGACATTAATTGCTCATTGTGACTTCAGGAGAGAGTGGAAAATCTTTTGCTCATTTATTACCTCACTCCTCTTTGTGGTGTGTTGTACCCAAACCAATTTTTTTTGCTTCATTAAGGCATTTTGCTTAAAAGAGTCTAAACCTTGTTAAATGATGTCAAAATACTGTTTTTGGGCTAGTCAAATATGGACTTTGGCCAGTGTCATGTCAGTCGTCAGCAGCAATTGAGCAGTACTTGGAGCTTAGAACCTGAACCTCTGACTCAGAACGAGGCATATCATGATGAGGAAGCATTTCACGATAGGTTTATACCCCTGCATGGTCATTTCAGTGGCCAAAAGGGGGATTTCAGAGATCAAAATGATGAAGATTTTCAGCAAAATGCAAATTTACACCCCTGTAGCCCAGGGGCACCCTTCTTTTTGATGACTCGAAACTACACAGTTGAATCCTGATAGCAATATCATAATTTGACACATTGTGGAAAAATACCTCCTACTTATCAATCGATGAGCTAAAGGGGCTCTATTATGAATGGTTCATAAGGCACAACACTTGCTGAAGGTTTTGCAAATGGGGTAACAACTCAAGCGGGCTTAACCTTGGAGAAAACTCCTTGGTTAAGCGTGCTTGAGCTGGCAATCTTGGGATGGGTGACCTCCGGACGGACCAATGCTTCACCTCTGTGAGCATCACCTAGATGCAATGAGTGCTAAGTGGACCATTTGATATCATGAGAGATGGGTTCTTGTTGAACCACTACTCATGAAACATGGGTCAATGAGTTTGACTCGAAACTACCGGTTGAATCGATAGCAATATCATAATTTGACTTGTGGAAAAATACCTCCTACTTATCAATCGATGAGCTAAAGGGGCTCTATTATGAATGGTTCATAAGGCACAACACTTGCTGAAGGTTTTGCAAATGGGGTAACAACTCAAGCGGGCTTAACTTAGAAAACTCCTTGGTTAAGCGGCGAGCTGACAATCTTGGGATGGGTGACCTCGGGGGGACCAATGCTTCACCTCTATGGCATCACCTAAGATGCAATGAGTGCTAAGTGGACCATTTGATATCATGAGAGATGGGTTCTTGTTGAACCACTACTCATGAAACATGGGTCAATGAGTTTGACTGGAAACTACAGTTGAATCCTGATAGCAATATCATAATTTGACACGCTGTGGAAAAATACCTCCTACTTATCAATCGATGAGCTAAAGGGGCTCTATTATGAATGGTTCATAAGGCACAACACTTGCTGAAGGTTTTGCAAATGGGGTAACAACTCAAGCGGGCTTAACCTTGGAGAAAACTCCTTGGTTAAGCGCGCTTGAGCTGGAGCAGACTGGGATGGGTGACCTCCCGGGACGGACCAATGCTTCACCTCTGTGAGCATCACCTAGATGCAATGAGTGCTAAGTGGACCATTTGATATCATGAGAGATGGGTTCTTGTTGAACCACTACTCATGAAACATGGGTCAATGAGTTTGACTCGAAACTACACAGTTGAATCCTGATAGCAATATCATAATTTGACACGCTGTGGAAAAATACCTCCTACTTATCGGCCCAGATCTTGTTATTTTTTCTTGTAGATGTAATCAATCTCTTTAGAATTAGTCTAGCTATCTGACAAGCTATCCGACAAAGTCATCTGAGTTGCAAAACTCTGGTTGTTGAGGTCAAAAGTTAAGGGTACCTAAATTTGTATGTTACAAAAAATGGTCAGTTTTCAATTTTTGAGCACTTGTAGCCTAGGGGCACACCTGAATAGGGCCCATCAGATAATTGTATTTGCAGACAAGGTCTTCCTGAGATCTATGCTAATCTAGTCTAGCTTCGCAACGCACCAGTCGGCATGTCAATCCGACATTCCAAGTGATCCTGGCAGAGATTCTACAAGGCATGTAAATCAGAGGGTGGAGAAACGTGAAATATACACTGTAGCCTCTGTAGGCCAGGGGCGCCCAACCTTTTGGCCTGTCAAATGGAGTTTTTAGCTTTCGTAGTCTTCACGGGACTTGTGAGGAATTACTCCAGCTATGCAACGATCCCAACCGTCAGCCTCCGGGATTTGGAAAACATTTGTACATGCGAGGTATTTGGAGAATACTAAAAAATGGACGTTCAGAAAATGGCTAAGTATGGAGCATATATTTAAATTTGAAAAGGCTATCATCTCTTTGAGGTCTTAGAAGCAATTTTTTGGCTTCGTCGCCTCCAGAGACATCTCTTGTAAGTTGCTCTAGCTACGCAATGAGACAAACGATGTGCAAATCAGAGCACTCTAGCTCCCGTGGTCAGGGGTCAAAGTAGGGCATTTGGTTGAAAGTCATATTTTTGACAAAATGGTGTTTGAGCCTTCATAGGCCAGGGGTGATTTTTCCTTTTGAGGTCCTTAATGCAATCTTTTGATGCCTTCCATGTAGTTGTTGAATGCAGAATGCTTCCAGTCACGTAGTGAGCTCACCATCCAGTCAACAGGGTTCTTCATTTATTGTTAGCAGCCTTTTGAAGCGTCAGATGGTAGAATGGAGAAATGGCTCAAGTCTGGTGTCGTAAAATCAATTTAATCAAAGGCGCCTAATTCTTTGAGGTGTTAAATGATGGATTTTGCAGTTCCAGCTCCCAGTAGACATTTGATCCTTGCTCTGTAGGTTTAGCGATCAATATCTTGGCTTGATCACAGCCTCACTCGGTCAACCAGAAATCAGTGTTGAATATGGTTAGTTGTAACTTTGTAGTCAGCTACAAAGTAGGAAGTTAGCAAAAAATGTCATATCTTGAGCAAATGGACGCCTATGAGGTCAAATGAGGACTTTTTGAAATCAGTGAAAGTTGTCGAATCTGTCCAAGAGCTTTATGTGGTTTGTCAACTAAATAAAATAAAATAATATTTATTTTACATGCTTAAGTATTAAATGGCGATTTTCTTCAAAGGGGTGCCTTTTTTATGCTTATTTTCAAATTGCATGATGAATATTATTTTTATTATTATTTTATCCCGGACTCCAAGTCAGTGTCAGTGTAACTAGAGGGGGTCCAATCAGAAACATTCTATTTCAGTCGAGGGTTTTAAATCTTGCAATCAACATTATGGTATGATTTTACTCTATTTATTCATGGCCCCAGTCATTAATTCACTCATCTAGCTCAAAAAAATTTGTATTTCTTCAAGGAAAAGGCTATTTTCTTCAGAGATTGGGCAATTTTATCAACTTTCAGTGGCGATTTCATCAAACAATTCCTTTTGTAGGTGCAAGTTGATAGTTCATCAACAAATTTGTGAAACAAGTGGCGATTTTGACAAAGAAAGACACTCCAAAAGATGTCTTTTGTCCTCTCGGATTCTCCAAATTCTCTCAGATTTCAATTCGCATGTCCCAGAGATAGGCAATTTTTGGCAAACTCATTCATCTGGATCAATTCTATATAGCTTCCTCGAGTTAAATCCATGTGCTTGAATTTTCAATAATTTTTAACTCCAAAGCATTAGTTCTCGAGTTTTTGATTTTCTTAACTAAAAATTCCTTGCATGGTCGAGTTAAAGTTGGATTTTCGCATTTCTGACGTTCTAGGT
This sequence comes from Sequoia sempervirens, assembly GCA_007258455.2. NCBI lineage: Eukaryota > Viridiplantae > Streptophyta > Pinopsida > Cupressales > Cupressaceae > Sequoia > Sequoia sempervirens. The sequence goes on along the minus strand of VDFB02158557.1, from coordinate 25,179 downwards.
TGTCTTAGAATCTTTTTCTAGACAAAACCCATATCTCAAATTTTTTGCTGAAAATTACCCTTTGATAGGCTATTTTTAGCCTCAACAGGGATTTTTAGCTTTCCAGAAATCTTGTCAGAACATAGTCGAGTTCACAGTCAACGGGCAAGTTTTTCAAAATGCAATACACTCAGCTCAAATACAAGACCAAATCAGTCCTAACTCACGACTTCATTGGGATAGTTGAGACGAATCTCCACAAGGTGTTGCCAGAGGCAGTCTTAGATCCAGTCAAGATCAGAGATTCGATTATTCAAAACATTTAGCAGTTCGGGTTACTTGAGGCCGCTTCCATACCTCTCTCTGCTCATTGTGTTAAGCATTAGAACTCTGCTACTCGTGAGATAGTGTCAGTAGATGGACAAGTCATTTGTAGTCTCAAGCCTCTAAACGTTGAAAGAAGTTTTGTTATTCCTCAACACCCGAGCAGTCTGGTCATTTCTATGGAGCAGTGTGAGCATGCATTTAATGCCGATGTAGACAAGAGATTAAGCATTACAACTTTGCTACTCGTGAGATAGTGTCAGTAGATGGACAAGTCATTTGTAGTCTCAAGCCTCTAGACGTTGAAAGAAGTTTTGTTATTCCTCAGCACCCGAGTAATCTGGTCATTTCTATGGAGCAGTGTGAGCATGCATTTAACGCTGATGTAGAGAAGTGCCAAAGCAAGATGGAAAAATGATGGTTAAAGCAAGCAAAGAACAAATTGCCAAACAATGTGGGTCGCAGTGAGTACAAGGATGAGTACGTGATTCTAATCACACTTTTGAATCGTGTCTCGGGACATTCACATGCAAATGTTTTCCAGCCCTGGATGTATTACATCATTGGTTGCATCATATCTGGGCATGAGCATTATGACTGGGCATCCTTCATCAGCGATGTTCTCCACAAGCAAATCACTGATTTCCTAGTTGCCCATGAGTTTCACATGTGTTCTTACCTCGTGTACTTGATCGCCTATCAGGGTTAGTTCCAAGGGTTAAACACCGTTGGCATTCTCAGTGTTCAAAAAGTCTATCATTATTATGATCAACTTGAGTTCACTAAGGTTGAACGTCACTTCAAGCGTGTTCACGAGACTTTCCTGACTTATACAGTGAGAAATTTGGACCGGGAGTTGCACATTCGTATCTCGACAATTGCTAGAGCAGTGATGGATGGTTGGGCGGACTAGTTCACTTAGTTCCCAACATACACCTATATCCAAATATATGGATTTATAGGAAATCCAGCCATGCTTCCACGCTATCCTTCAAATAGAATAGTCTTTATGGAGTTCCTAAGGCAGTTACATGATGTTCATCGTCATTTGCGCCACAAGCATAAACCAACTACTAATTTTCCCTTTCAGTTTAGAATATATTGGTGTAAAATGGCAGTTGATGCCAAAGTTGCAGGACAGGAGCTAGAGAGGTATCATCTCAAGTATCTTGTTGATGTATGTTCCTATGATCCTTGGGGTCATTACACAACACACCTCGGTGGTCGCGCATGCCATAAGCCTACTATGGAGGAATATTGGGCAAATTGCATGGATGACTTCGAGGTCTGTAGACGCAGCTACGACCACTTCTCTCTCTCACAGATTTTTGTTTTCTTGGCAGAAGATGTGGGAGGTTTATTAGATGATGAAGGAGAAGTCCTTCCTCAGTTTTTCAGAAAGCAGGTTGACACACAACCGCTATTGGAAGTTGATTGGTACGCCAAAGAGTATGCGTCAGTAAAGGAGAGGTCAAGTAGATTTATTCATAACAATATACTTTACCTCGACAACAAGAAGAATAGGAGGGTAAATGTGCCTAGAGCAGAGCCGCCAGTGGTGGATCCTTCGCTACCTTCCTCATCAAAACCCAAACAGAAGAAGAGGAGTAACCCTCCCAAGAAAATTCAAGCACCAAACAATTCAAAAGGGAAGGCACTTTCCATTAATACACACACGGAGCCTGTCAAACATCCTATCATAGAGCTAGTTCAAAGGCTAGTTCAGAGTCCACCAGTGCCTGAGATTCAACCTCAAGTTCCTACACCAGTTCCAGAGTAGTCACCAGTCCCAATTCATATCGAATTGGATTTAGACTTCCCATCTCGCAACAACTCCTCTAAATATTCACTCTCGTCAAAGCCTCTTGTTGCTAGTACAAATCCTTCTAGTAACATTAGCCGAGACCAATCTTGGATTAAAGCTCAACTCGAAAGGAAGAGGAGGCAACCACCTATGTCCTTGATCATTCATATTTTAATCATGTTTACCAGGATGCTCCAGACATGAGGATCAAGAACATGGTCCACGTGGAGAGGAATGCTGATATGGAGATCATTGAGACTGCTATACCTTTAGAGGGGAAGAGTTTGGAAGAATTAGAATCTCAGGACTTCGATGTTATCACAGTCAACCTTGGTTGTAGCACACGCCAGACTCAGGTTGATCTCCTACAGGTTGCTACAGATAGCACCAGGGATAAAATGTTGAAGGACGAAGAAGACAAGGCAACCCTCAAGGTTGAAATCAAACAACTTCGTTAATACATTTCTAGCCTTGTACACAGGTCAGATGTTACTGCTACACTCCCACTGATGCTTGAGCCTCTAGCAGAACAGGGCCAGCTTAATCACTTGGTTACATACAAGTGTTTGGAGGAATGGGAGGAGGATTTCATTGCTAGAGGTCATTCTATGGTTATAGAGCTATATCAGTTGCGGTACAATGCACGAGAGCTCCGTCTACGTCTCCAGGATGAGGAGTGAGACATGGCGATTAGCAGACCCCGAGACGAGATTATGATTGCTCACCTGAGTGTGGCATATGAATTAGTCATAGATGCAGAGGATAAAGAAACTATCTACTCTTGGAAAACATAGTTGGTTTTTGAAGCAAAGATAGAGGAAACTATGGCATTAGAGTTGGTTGAGAGTAGAGAGCACGTTACTAGTGCACTCTGGTTTGTGAGAACCTTAGTATCTCGCTTACCGTGTCGATATCAGATTGAGGGTGGTGCATATGTCGAGCCTATTGATGTATAGTCAGAGCTCCAAGCACTCATTCATACTATTTTTAGTGGGGAGACCATTGGCTATAAGATTAATCAGCTTACAGTCATGTTAGCATTGTTCGATGAAGCAACAAGGAGCAAAGGCGAACTTTAGTTCCAAATCACAGTTGGTGAGGACATGCTACATAGACATAGCATACTTCGGCTAAGTATCAATGCTCCAGACAATGATGCAGTTAACAATCTCATTGAGGGGTTGGTAGCTCATGATCACAACTAGTAGACTTTAGTTCCCACCTCTCAGGATAGACATTACACATAGGAGTTAAACTTAATGTTACCTTTTCAAGTTAACTTTGTTGTCTCATCTCAGGCATGTCTATTATGGGATTATCTTTATTCACTTGGAGTTGTATTTAGGGTTTACGTTAACTGATGGCAGTGTTCCAGTTAACTTGCTTTCAATAAGGACGTGCATGCTTGCACATTGTCCATTTTTAGATTAATTGTATTGGTTAACTAATGGTAGTTTTCCAGTTAATTGTATAGTTTGCTTTATTAGGGTTTAGCAATAAAACTTGCATGCATTGCAAGACTGTAGTTGACTCAAGGTGATTTTAGGGTTCCCTACACCTTTTGATGTCTATAAATAAGAGTTTTTGCTCATTTGTACATAACTTTTGCACGAGAGAGAAATATATGATGTGCCTACCTTGCCTATAATATTGCTCATTCTATATATGTTCATGAGTATTTACTATTATGATGAATTGTTATGCCACTTGGGTTTCATGCAATTATGATGGTGAATTCTTGCCTTAGTTAGATATAGTGGCTAGTTTGATCATAGATTGTACGTGTGTCTCGCCTATGCAATTTATTGTCCTAGTTGGCTATCCTTCATGTTTTGTGTTCAATAAACTTGTTCAAGTTGAGCTGATAGATGTGCCACCTTGCATTCAAGTTGAGAATCTGTACTTGTTTATCATGTGATGTGTGTGAATAATAATCCTATTCAGACAAGCAGATAGTCGTGCCACCTTGCCTTCACATTGTGAGTCTGTACTCAATTTATCGTCAGATAATCATTCCTGCTTCATTTCCTCATGCTCTGAATTCTTGAGGGGATTAGATAGTTTAAGTTACTTAGTTTTGTGTGTTGTAGTTAAGTCTTGCGAAACCATAAAATACTTAGCTGCAACATATATAGAGTTTTCATGAAAGCCTTGTACCTTTTACAGCTGAGACAAAAAGATAGGATATAGTTTAGTTTATTTCCCTTTTCAAGCACTTTTGTCAGCACAATGAGGGAGCTTCCCCTCCTAATTTGAAGAGCACTCATTGCGTAGTGTGCATAGTTGTTCGTACCAACTTGCACTCCATAGGTGTTAGTTGTTACACCAACATGGCAGTTTTTAGGGAAGAATCTTGATTAGGGCATATGTGGCTCAATCTAAGCCCTTCATTGTAATTGAATCTAAGTTGTCCATTGGATTTGGCCAACTATAAAAGGGGCATCCCCCCTCATTTTTAATTATTAGAGATTAGAGATTAGATCATTAGACAGTAAGGAGATAGAGCATAGAGAGGTTGATAGCTTAGATTGATAGCATAGCTTAGATTGAAGAGGAAGGAAAGTTTTCAATTTGAATGCTTTGTAAGAGGTTGTTGTGAACACTCTCATAATAAAAAGAGTTATCATTGCTTGTGGTTCCATCTTTTTTTGTGAGTAGCTAGCGAGGCTTCTTCATCCTTCCAATTCGCATAGAATCTTAAAGTAGAACTTAGAGTAAAATAAATTTCATTTCATGCAAGTAGATGGTAGTTGTGGAATGTGGCATTTAATTTGAGCAAGCTTCATCTATCCATACAACTAGCGGGCTCACTGACGATGGGTTCGCCTTGCATGGTCAACTGGAATATCATGGACCTAACTTCATTTGTGGTTTGAATGTTGGTATGCGTCGTTGTGATGGTATCTGCATGTTGAATCGTGATCTGAATATCTCTAGTTACTCCTTTGAAGATTGCATTGGTTCTGTGAAAGTTGTCTGAAGTGAGGCGAAGCAGAGCTTGGTTGAAGTTTGCGAAAGTTGATCTCCACGTCCTGCCTTTAGAGTAGATCATAACATCTTCTATCCCTGCAACCATTTAAATTTAGTACTTTCTAGTTAGTTTGGGAAATCTGAACTTCATTGAAAAATATTTCAAAGTCTTGTGACAATCCCTTTCCCTTCGATCTTTAGCTGAACAATTATGTAAGTCCCCCTTGAGATACCAACAAATCACATCGAGTCAACTGAGACTATCCACTACATGAAGGAACCTTGGAGTTGAATGCATGATCTTTCTTGCAATCTTAGCATGCAGGATATTTTGATCAAGAGAGGATAGAGTAACTGTTGGTAACTTTATTTTGTGTTGGTGCAGTCATAAAAAACCCGTCAATAGAATTGGCGCTAGGAGGGCTTGATGCGAACAATTGAGTGATTAAACTCCAGATCCTATCAAATTTTATTATCTGTGGAGATGATCCTATGGACTCTTTTACCCTCCTCCTAGCATGTCAACAAAATTGGCACGAGAAGGAGGGCTATCAACAACCACATCTATATTGAAGTAGAAGGGGATATATTGAAGTAGGAAGAGTCTTTTTGGAGAAGAGTATCATGAATCAAGCTGGTGCTACCCATAAAGGTATATCTCCAGTGTTGCAGCCAAATTTAGGATTCAACGATGACCAAGAAGATATTCTTTTAGGATTGAACAACCTTGCGTGGAAATTGAAGAGGAGTGCAGTTGAGTATATGCGAACAAGCTTTGTGTTGGAGGAGGAAGAAGAAAAGGCTCTTCAAATTCAAGTTGCTATTGAAAGGGACTTGCTTAATCAAAGGCAACCACTCCTTCCCTTGCGTTGCTAATAGAGGAAGCAACTACATCCTGGATCACATTAGTTCATTTTTGCCAGACAAGCTTAAAAGAATTTTGAGGTCTACGCCCAGTTCTTCTAAAGATTTTATGGAGTTAGAGATGCCTATGAGAGCAAGGAAGAAGAAAGAAGTTTAATCAAGCAAAGAAGTTTAGTCAAGCAAAGAAGTTTCATCAAATGAAGAGGTTCAGTCGAGAGAAGAAAGCGGAGAAGAAATTTCAAGTTTATTTAGAACTCCACCTAGCACTTCAAGGTTCGCTCAACCAAGATCAGTTCAAGCTACCATTTTGGTAATTATTCAGCAATAACAACCCATCCAACCTATTAATCAACAACAACAACCGATTCAAGCTATTGTTCATCAACAACAACCAGTCCAAGCTATTGTATATACTCTAAAATGTGTGGATCCTAATAATTTAGGTCAAGACCCATTCACTCTTGGGCGAATGGATCCCCTTTAAGTTGCAAATTCAAATTTTTAATATGTTTTTGGCAATATTTTCATGATCCCAATTTCATATTCAAATGTCAGCTTGTAATGCTTAATTTTTGAGAAATTAGAAAATCATTTATAAAAGCAAGGTTATTTTATCAATTCAAATCCTAGAAATTCATTAGAGAAAAAAGTATAGAAAAGATTATTGTCAAAGGTGTTCAAGAGTAGATTTCTTCATCATTTTTTGTAGCATTCAAGATATCAAGCATCATGTCAAAGTTATGTGGACTCGTGCATGTTTTTGGAGCTAACATTGTGATGTAGGTTTCAAGTTTCAAGTCAAATTTGAAGCATCAAGATCAAATCATCAATCAGGCCATTTCATGCAAGTTTTAGTCCTTCAAAGATCTCCATTCAAGGGTTTCAAATCAAGGGTTTGGTGTGTTGAAACACAACAATTGTTCATTCATCATTCCTTTCATGTTTCATTATTTCAATTCAAGGTTTAATTACCAAAACGAGGTTTGACCAAGGCAAACCCCCATTCACTAAAAACAAACAATTTTCCCTCGTGTTTGTGTTGCAAATCTTAGGTTGAAAAAGGATTGAAGATCTCTTAAAGAAAAAAATTGGAAAGGTTGTCAAAGTTGCAAAATTTGTCAAAATTTTCATCAATCCACAAAAGCTCACTATCAAATTTTTTTTTTTGACTTTCTGATTGTGAAATTTGGAGAATTTGAGAGTGCACATAAAGGAGCAAAGGATCGAGAAAGCAATTGTAGAGAGCCCTACAAAGACCCATTCACCCTAGGATGAATCTGTCCTAGAGGACACTTAATAGTAGCATTTTGGGGGTGATACCACAATACTAGTTTACAATTTTTTGGCCAAATTGGACATTGAACTATTTTTTTTAACTAAATCTTCACTTTCATGCATCTATAGTTGCTAAACCATGAGGAATTTGAAGATGATACAAACTAGTGATTTGTGACGTTTTGTTTGTAGATTCTATATATATATATTTAAATTTTTTGAATTAGATTGCATTTCTTTTTCCATCTCATTCAAAAACTAGTTTTTAGCAGTAAACACCATTTTTAAAGAGTAATGCTCATTGTAAACAACATAACTTCTTTTCTATGAAGGATAAAATTCTATTTTTTTGAATTTAGCTTTGTAACTACGATATCTATCTCGTTCATTTGGTTTCATAGTGTTTTATTGAAATTTTTTTCTTAATCAAGTTTTGAAGTCAAACCAATTGCAATTTAGACATAGGCGGACCCTAAACAACATAACTTTTTTTGTATGTATCAAAATTCAATTTATTTATTTATTGGATCAAAGACATCAGTACATATCTTGAACATATTTTTTAGAATTTTTTGATAATCTACTATTTTTTCACATGTGTAGAACAAAGAACTTGATTTTTGGTGAAAAACCCATGTTTAATTAAACTAAAAAAATACATAGTAATACCAAAATATATTAAAATTATATTTGATGGACAGCTCATTCTGAGGACTACCATCATCTCATTGGGTTTGTGGAGTTTCCTCCATTTTTATCCTCAACTTGAGCTTTGAGAGACAATTTTTTGCAAAAAAATGGTAGAAGAGGGGGAGAAGGGCAAAAAAGGGGGATTCTAGCGAACCCCTCTTTGCTAGAAGGAGGGGGGGTCTGCTCAAACCCTCCCTTCTAGCAAACTCCCCTTTAAATACAATTAAAAAAGAAAATCCATTAAAGAGGGGTTCGCTAGAAGGGGGGGTTCGCTAGAACCCCCCCTTCTAACAAACCCCCTAATGTGTTTTCCCTTTGAAAATGCATTTTTCCTTCCTCAAACTAATTGTAAACTAGTTTTGTGTGATCACCCTTGGTGAAAGGTGCAAAAATACTAAACCATCTCAGATCTGCCTGAAAGTTGTAGGTTTTGATAGGCTAAAGTTTAATCTTCTGATTTCATGTGTTACTTTGCATTTTGGGGTTTATTTGGAATTTTTAATCTTTCTCCCAAAATTGTTGTTTCAACAAATCTGCTATGTCCTAGATCATAAGGAAAATAGCAAGATTTCCTTTAAGGTTGACTCACCTAAGGGTTGAAAGTCAAACTTGGCTCAAGGGATCTCTTTTTCCTACTGAAATAGAGGAAAATAGGTGCATGATACCCCATTTTTCCCTTTCTATTTATAGTAAAATTAGTGAACCCCTCATTTTAAGAAAGCACCCATTTTTCTATGTTTCACACATATATAATATAAAGAGGTTCTTAAATTTTTGCTAACACTTTTTGATTCTCAAGATCATCTAAAAATGCAAGAGAAGAACTAGCAGGAATTTACAAGATTTTTACATGAAAATCTCAATCTCTCAATTAAGAATCTAAGAACTTAGATTTATATAAAAAAGTTTCTAATTGTTATAAATTTTAAATAGATTGAATAACCTAGGGAACTTTGTAAGAGACAATCAAAGTTACATAAACTAGAGAAACATAAATGATACAAACCAAAACTTGAGAGATCATGCAATGTTAGAATGACAAAATTATATTTAGAGCTTCCAAGATAGAAAATACAAGCTAGGTGGTGAGTTTATATAGAACTAAGGAGATGATGGAGGCGACAAATCAATCAATGACAATTGACCACCAATAACCACCAACATTAAATAAGATGATGAAAAATAAATACTCCACCCTTAAAAGGTGAAGGACAACTCATCACTTTATCTCCTAGTTATTAAATCATTAACTCACTTTATTATCCTAATAAAGCTTAATAAATGTGTAGAAAAACCTATAACTAAGGGAAAAAATATCCCACTAGGAAAATAAAAACCTACACTAACGTTTAGACATTTCTCCTTGAAGGAATCCATCCTTTAAAATATGAAATCTACCTTGTTATTGGACATTAATATTGCTTTACCTTGTTATTTAAATTTTTAATTTATCATCCTTTATAAAGGCATATCATAGAATACAATAGGAAGCATCTTTAAGTTTGAGGTAAAAATTAGATTAGATAATGAATAGCTATCAATAAATTTAAGATTGTTTATAATAAAGTAAGCAACATTTACAAGGCACTATACCCAAACACAAAAGGCCCCAAGGGAAGAGAGTTTAAAATAAAAAGGAAATCGAGGTCAGGCCATAAACAAACTGGTGACAACAAACTCACAACAGTGTCTCAACAATATAAATTTTTGAAATGAAAAACTAACAAGAACACCCTACTTAGGGAGATTTCCCAATCCTTTATGAGGGACTTAAAGACATCCTACTTTTGGTGGCTAGTATTGGGATCAATTGTATCTTAGTACTCAATAATTGATCTTGTTTGCATGTTTAAATTAGAGTGTGTCTTTGTAATTGGTTGTGTATGATCTTTCCTTGTATTATAAGGTAAAATTAGAAATCAAAAGGAACTTAAACTACCACTTTTTGAACCAAGGATGGGCTATGAATGAAGTCTCCTCTCATGTTGCAAGATTATCTTGAGGATCATAAATAACTTGTACTCATTTTTTGTGTGACTTGGGCCTCATCACTAAACATTCATATTTCATTCTTTCTAGGTATGCTATAATCTAGATTTGATCCCTAGATCTAGTGGGAGCTTGTGTACTAGTAGGCTTTACAATTTTAGTGAGAAGATGTTGTTACTAGATAAGTGGATATGTATTTTAAGAACTTCATGAAATGAGGTGGTTCTATCTCGCCCATAGTTAGGCCTTAAACAACACCTCTACAACTTGAAATTGGGCCTCATGTACCTTTGGGAATATAGAGGACTCCCTTGGATTGTTAGAATTTTTGATAGATTTATAACCAAATTTTAGGGCTATAAAATAGAATTATTCTAACTTAAATATAAATCAAATTACCAAAAATAGCTAAGTCTCCAAGAAACTGCAAGAGCTCACAATGCTTGCTTCATTATCAAATAGGAAGGAAAGAGAGCTACAAATATGTAGCCTTATGGTTTCCAAATTGACAATGATGAGGAGAAGATATAAAACTAAAAAGCAAGGGATTTTTTATCCAAGTTTCCAAATCTATAAGGATAAGAAAGAAAAAATGAAGAATCCCATGGATTATGCAAATCATTATCCATCCTAACTAAGTAATTAAAAATAAATTACCTAAGTAAACTTAAATAATATGTGTAATATCATACCTAGGATAAATATGTTCAAAGTAATAAATATTGCACTATCACCACTTTAAGTGCAACTTAGGTAAGAAGAAATGGATCTTGACAATAAGGCCATGTTAGGCACCCATGCACTATATAAAACAACCCCAAATTTCAAAGAGAGTGTGCCCCTTCGAAGTATAATAGGAGAAAACCTATAGGAAAAAAACTCCATCCCAATTGAGGCATGTGAATGAGGACAACTATTGGAAATGGTTGTCATTGATGTCAAAACTGATTATTGGTTGTCATTGATGTCAACACAGATTATTGGTTGTCATTGATGTCAAAACTGATTATTTGTTGCATATGCTTGGGAGATTGTTGGCACTATTTTTCATCACTTGGGAGGATAGTTGCATTGTTGGTTGGCATTGGTTGTCATTATTAACAACATTCTTTTTGGGTTGTCATTGTTGTATGATGGTGTGTTGCTGAAGTTCATGGTTGAATGTTATGCCTTGTTTGATGTCACATAAAGAAGTATTGTGTATGGTTTTTGTTAGTAGATTTGTTTTCATAATGACATATTATGATGAGGATTAGAAGTGATGTTGATGGTGGAGAGATGTTGCTGATGATCTATAGTATGTTGTATGCTCTCTCCTGATGTTCCTGGTGAAGCATATGTTGTTGAAAGAGTTTGTCTTCTGTAAGTTGTTGAAAGTTTATGTTCTTGGAAGTTGCTGAGAAGACTATTTTGGAGAATGCTTTGCATTCCTCCGTTGTTGTAGATTTGGTCTTGTGATTTGGTATTTAGTGTTTGTGCTATGTGGATGTTGCACTCCTATCTTTTTAGGTCACCAGTGTTGCTGAAGAGGTTATTTGAATTGTAGAAGGTTGGTAGTGTTGTTGGTTATCTAGATTGGTCCAGAAAATGCTCCACATTTCTCTGTATTGGTGTTTCTACTCCTACAGTTTGGTGAATGTGATCTTAGTGTTTGTACAGTGTCTCTATTGCTATTTCATGTATTGAAGTGGTCAACAAGTTGATATGCTAATGTTATATCTCATGGTTGTGCATTATGTGTTTCTAAGAAGAAGTATTTTGTTCCTGTTTGGGTTACGATAGTTGTTGGTGGTATGAAAATATAAAAGAAGTATCTAGAAGTGTAGTTGGGATGTTCAAGGAACATCCCTTTATGATCCACACAATAGTGGTTGATCTCTTTTGGTGTTGCATTGTGTTTGACTTGGTCTTTTAGGTAATTTGTTGATATCTGGTCGTTAGGGCTTGTAATCTTGCTTGTGCTTTGTGTTTGAGGGTTTGCGCTTGCATATGAAGTTGTGTTAAGAAAGATTTGGGTCTTGACCTATCTTGGTTAAGACCACATTGAATAAATTCAGTTGAAGTTATGTTTTGGGCTGACTGGTTATGTGCTTCATGTTTCATCTACATGTTTCCTTGTTGTCGAATTAGGTTGATGTGCGCCAGTGTGTGAAGTGTTTTGGATCACATTGGAATATGTAATATGATTGTTTTTAGTCCTCTCTTTCCCCTAGATAGGACTACACTATGTTTTTGTGGCCAACTTGTTGAAATCATTGTTTATCCTTCTTTTGGCTGACCTAATTGATGTTTTAAGGTCTTGCAGTGGATATAAATGCAAGAACATTTTAGATGCAAGAGGTGAGCATGAGTGGAAGAGTGTGTGTGGAATGTAATTAAATATATCACATAAGGAAGTACGAAAGTCTATGAAAGAAATATCAGATGTGCTATAACACCTTAGGCAACAAAGTGTTGTGTTGATAGATATTGTAATTTTTCTACAAACTTCTTATATCTTGATTTGAGATAGTGATTCTCATTAGGACCTTTGTATCTTGCCCTTGAAGTTGTATGTGCTTCAGTTCTGCAAGTCCTTTGTATCTTGTTGTAAGGTAAAGTGCCTTAGTTTGCAAGTCCTTTTGGCAGTGAGCCTTTATATTGTGAGTTAACTCTCACCATGGTTTTTTCCTCATTGGGTTTTCCATGTAAATCTTGTGTTATCTTATGGATGTGTGTTTCTTGTCTCTTTTATCATTAGTGTTGATCTCTAGTTAAGGTTAAAATTGCTATATCTTTCATTGCTGAAGATTGCTAAGTTTGTTGAAGGTTTAAACTATTGCTAATTTGTTTAAGGGTTTTGATTTGGTTAAGAATTTTGTATTGTGCTAGAGAGTTCAAGTTTCAGATGGGTTCAAGTTTTTGCAGATACCGATTCACCTCCCTCTCAGTATCTGGTGTGTTCAACAACAACATAATCCCCCCAAATGAGTGCCCTAAAACCCTTGCAAGATAAGGCACATGCATTCCTCCACAAAGAAGAGAGAAGAGAAATGCAAAATGTCACATGGTGAATGTTGTAGTAGGTCCCTTTGCAATAGATGAAACATCTTCCTTTTAGAAGATCTCAATTATAAATTTCAAGGAAGAGCTACCTATTAACTAGAGCATTATATTTAATATGTAAAATATACACAATCAATGAAATGCAATCTATTTGCAATTAAAAAATTTCAACTTGCCACTTCATTGTATCTTTGTATGGTTCAATATAAATAAAAACTTACATAAATTTGGGCATGTAGCTAACTAATCTAAATAATAGTAGTAGCTAATTTTTTAATGAAAGCTTGCATCACATCAACGAAAATTCTTCAACTTAAACTATTATAGAACTTGCATCATTCTTTCTATTGCCATTCACTACCATCTTGTTCTATGCATTAAGTTTTGCTTGCCTTGTAACCCTCCAATATTTACTCGCAACAACCAATAATTTTCTTAGAAATCACAACATTTATGACATATTAATGAAATGGACAATCTACTACATGAAATTAACTATAAGTGTCAACTTAGACAAATAATCTCATTTTGACATCAACAAAACTTGCTATTATGACAATTAATTAGAAAGAGATTATTGCTTACTCTTACATTAGAGAAAAAATGTCATGAACATTTGGTTACATTTGATTAATTCATTAATTCTTATTGGTTTTTTTTTTTGGTCCCCTTTACGAGGCGAGCTTGAGGCGAGACTAATCCCTACGGCCTCGGGATAACCAACGCAGCCCCCTAGCGTCCGAGGCGGGGTGATTTCCGGGCCAGAGAGAATCAAACCCAAGACCTTGGGGAGCAAACACAAGACTCAGACCAACTCCTCTAACCCGTGGGGGCAATTCCTATTGGTTTTTATTGATGATAGTTGTCCTCATTTGCTTCTATTGTTATAACTTTGACAGAGACAAAGAGAAATACCCTGATGGTTGTGCACCTTAACTTCACATCTCTCAAAATTTTATAACAATTTACTTGACAATTTCAGTATTTAAACCAAAGATTTATGAAGATCTATGAAGATCTAGTGATTAAATATTTTTCCACATCAACATACATTTGTTGAAGTGTTATAAAAGATTTTAAATTTTTTTTATAATTGTATATTAAACCATATTTTGATAATATTATTGTATACCATCATCAATTATCGTTTTTAAATTTAATAAACACATTTTAATCATTTATTAATAATAATTTTAAAGCCTACCAATAATATATTTTAAATCTTAAAAAACTATCTCAAACTATTAGAACAAGTTCGGAAGTATTAAACCCTTTCCCTAATAACATCAGAACACCCCAAGAAAAAATGTAATTTAAAAATTTAAAAATAATTAAAATGCTATTTCAACAGACAAAGGAAAAGAACTATAACGTAGCAGAAATTTTTTTTCGCTCTGTCTAAGGCTCAAAATTTTATAGTTCAAAACCCCAAAATTTGCCTCTGCAACTGAGAGATAGGTTTGAATGAATGAATGAATGAATGTTTTTAATCACGTCCACGAGGCCAAGCAGCCTATGGGACCCAAAGATAGCAAGCGAAGAGACGTGAACCCCAGAAAATGCAAAAAACCTAAGTTTCTTTTTCTTTCTGCATCTTGGATCTTCTGCTGTGTATCTTGATCAGAAAATCTGCAAACCCTATTATCTTCTCTTCTTCAAACAGATCACCCAAATTGTTCCCTTTTAATGTCTCAGTATAATTGATCCGAATGTCCTTGTAAGCTGAACATTCCCTGATGTAGTGCCATTCTGTCTCAACCACTCCTTGAGTGCAATATCTACACCTTCTGTCTGCCCACTCCTCTTTAGGTATCATCCACCTTCCGGTCTCACATCTAAGCTGGTGCGAACTTGTTCTAATCTGAGCTATCAACATTTTCGCTTTCCATTTTATTTCCATTCCGATGTAGGTCTTTTGTGTGTGGTCATGCGTAGGGTTAAAATGTTTGACATAGTATTCTTTCTTCCTCCCAAGTGGCCCTTTCCACATGCTTTCTTTGAACTTTCCTTGCACATACCTTTTTATTTCCCTATTGGCATTTGGACACTCACTTATGCTAATACCCCACTTGCTCATCCATTTGATATTCTGTTTCATCCACGTGCTCTTTCTTCTATCTAATTTTTCATTTGCTGCCATTTTTGGCCAGCGATGAGTCTCCATGTTATCTAGTCTTCTTAGATAGCTTAGCAACCGAGACATAGCAGACGCTTCAACAGGGAAAGCCCCGGCCTCAGCTAGAACAATCTCGTAAGGGACAGTAGATTTAATCCTGAGACTCTGTGTGATTAAATGTTTTTGTAATCTCTCTATCTGTCTCCACTTTTTTGCTGAGGTGTTGCTACCCCAAACTTCACAACCATATAGCACCACTGGAACAACTAAAAGCCCAAAAAGAGTTTTCTTTGTCTTCCAATCCCATAACTCGGCCCTTCTGCATCTATTTTGCAATGAGTGTAAAGCTTTCCATCCCCCTTGTATCCTCTTTGCTCTACACGTTTCCCAGCTGAGTTTGTTGTGGAAATCAAGGCCAAGATACTTATATTCATTGACCACCTGCAAGGGGCTGCCTTCAAAAACAAATTCCCTATGAACCTTCTTTCTCTTCAAGGTAAAGATCATGACCTTAGTTTTGGTAGTGTTCACTTGCATCCCCACCTGATGGCAAAAGAGCTCTAGCGCTTTTAAGTGTTCCTTCAAATCTTGTGCTGTTTTTGCCATTAAGACCAGATCATCCGCATATAAAAGCAGCTTTATGACATAATTGGTCAAGTAGACCCCACGCCCACCAAACTTATCGATCCACTCCTCTAATTCAAACTTGTTTTTTCGCCTTTGAAAGCACACGGTAAGATGTAAACGATTTTCATGTAAAATCTTTCACAGGATTAAAAGTTCACAGTTCATAATATTTGCTCAAAATCTTTTGCGAAGTTCATAAATTCATATTTTAAACTCTTTGCCCGTAAAATACTTGCTTAGACATGTATTTTCTGGTTAAATCTTTCAGAGGGTTGAAAAATTCTTACTTTGCCGTAAAATCTTCTACCAGGTTCATCAATCCATACTTCTAAGTTCTTTGCCTTAAAATACTTCATTTCTTTTCCTGTCAAATTTTCCAAACGTCTCAGAAATTCGTATTTTGCTATAAAATCTTTCCTAGGGTGGAGAATCCTTTGGTCATAAAAAATGGAGGATCTCTTGCCCAGCGAAGATGATCTGGTGTACGAAGAAGAGATATTGCGAAATCCGTTCACGCTGAAGCTATGGTGGCGCTATCTGATTGCACGGCGCGACGTTCTCTTCGAGAGAAGGGCCATCATCTACGAGCGCGCAGTCAAAGCGCTGCCGGGAAGCTATAAGCTGTGGCACGCGTATCTCCGCGAGAAAATGGCCCTGGTGCGGGGCCTCCCTATAACGCACAGCAAATATGAAAATCTCAACAATACGTTTGAGAGAGCCTTGGTTACAATGCACAAGATGCCCAGGATTTGGATCATGTATCTGCAGATTTTGACGGAGCAGAAGTTTTTGACGCGGGCGAGGAGGACATTTGACAGGGCTTTGTGTTCGTTGCCTGTGACGCAACATGATAGGGTTTGGGAACCTTACTTGCAATTCGTGAGTCAGAAGGGGGTGCCAGTAGAAACATCGCTTAGGGTTTACAGAAGGTATTTATTGTTTGATCCCAGTCATATTGAAGATTTTATCGAATTCTTGCTTAACAGTGAATTGTGGCAAGAGACTGCGGAGCGGCTCGCTGGGGTCTTGAATGATGCGAGCTTCTGGTCAATAAAGGGGAAGACGAAACATCAATTGTGGCTCGAGTTGTGCGATTTGTTGACCAAACATGCCAATGAGGTGAAGGGGTTGAAGGTCGATGCGATTATCAGAGGGGGAATTAGGAAGTTTAGTGACGAGGTTGGGAGGCTGTGGACGAGCCTTGCAGATTATTACATCCGGCGTGGGCTGTTCGAGAAGGCGAGGGATATTTATGAGGAGGGGATGATGGCGGTGATAACTGTGAGGGATTTTAGTATTATCTTTGATGCATATACGCAGTTTGAGGAGAGCATGTTAGCGGCAAAGATGGAGACTTTGGGCCTTAGTGATGAGGAGGAAGAGGATGGCGATGAGGAGTTGCAGGGAGGGAAGAAGACGGCGTTGGGGAGTGGTGAGGTCAAGAAGGGAGCAGTGGATAAGATGGCGAAGGACGTCGTTGCAGGCTGCTGGCTGTCCGATGACAATGATATTGATCTCAGGTATGGATGATCTTAGTAGTAATGTTTGTGTAGATGTTAATGTGAACACTTTCACCTTTTTTTGTTTTGTTTTATGGTCGTATGTGCTCCCTTTTTCACTAAATTGAAAATCTATGTTAAAGAACCTCTACATTCTACATTCTTTGACATGCTTGCTTGAAAATAATTGTTCTTTCTGATCTAAAAGCTTTTTGAATTAAATTGAAAATTTTATATAAAGGAAGTTCTACATTCTTTGAGGTGGGAAATTGAAAAGAATCCTACTTCACATTTAAAAAAAAAAAGTCAAATAAATCTGGGGAATTTTGGATCATAACAAATTGGTTGATAGAAGCTGAGGTAAATTTTCATTTTCAATTGGAAAATATCGTTGAGGTGTGTAATTGAAAAGAATCCTTCTTCCCATTTTCAAAAAAAAAATAGTCAAATAATTCTGGGGAACTTTGGGTCATAACAAATTGGTTTACAGAAACTGAGGTAAATCTTCATTTTCAATTGAAAAATATCTTTGAGGCGTGTAATTGAAAATAATCCTTCTTTCTGTTTTTAAAAAAAATGGTTAACAGGTGTTTACTAGTTTTCTCTCAATTTCTATAGAGTTGTGATACAGGGTTCCCCAGAGGCATTTTTCATTTGAAAATGAATACCAATTTGTTAATATTTCAAAGTTCTTCAAAGACATCTGCCAATTGAAAATGAAGGGTCCCATCAATTTCAATAGACCAGTTTGTTATAAGCCAAAGTTCTCCAAGGATATTTTCCAATTGAAAATGAAGTTTTAACTCAGTTTCTATAGATCAATTAGTTATAATCCAAATTTCCCCAGACACATATGGCAATTGAAAATGAAAATTTTCCTTCTTTTCTGCAGAAAATTTGTTCTGATCCAAGTTCAAACTATAACTCTTATAAAACTGAGCTGGATAAACATTCTTCTCTTTCTTATTCGTATCAGATGTAGTCATTCTTTTTTCTTCTCTTACCTTTGAGGCTTGTGGATAATCCAAAGTTATCCAGGTAGTCTCTTTCAGCACCTCCCATGTTGTGGTAGCATCTTGCATTGGAAAGGGCATGTCTTCAGAATTCATTTTTACACAAACACTAGCATTATAAAGGTGTAAATAATTAAGGATGTTACCTTGATGAAAAGAAAGATTTGCCTTAATTTCTATAGACCAATTTGTTACATCCAAAGTTCAAACTACAACTTGTGTAAAATTTAGCTGAACGGGCATCTGATTTACTAAACTTATGTTAAAAATTAAAATTTGAAAGTAAACTGTGATAAGAATATTGTTTTTCTTTCATTACTTTTTTTTTTCAAAGTCATATTAAATCTGGAAAAATGCCAAATAGAAGTTTTGCAAAATTTTAATGGCAAACATCTCCATCCGGATATGGTTAGAAAGAGTTTAGCCAATTGAAAATGAAGGTGCTTCTCAATTTGCATATATTATGACCAGGTTTGAAGGGTCACCCTGCTTTTGGTTTAGCTCTTCTGAATGGAATGTACTTACCTAGTTTCTTTATATAGAACACTTTGTTACAATCCAAACTATAATATATGCTGCAAAATTCAGCTTAAAAGAAGCTTGTTATAATCAAAATGATAGAATTGCTTTACAATGTGCATGAGATCCTACACTTTTTGTACCAAGCTATGGCAGTTTCTCATAGAAAAAGAAAAAAGTTTTAGTAATTTGAACTGTGACTGCTGTAAAACTGAGCTCTGAACGAGAATATTTTGTTACATGGTCAAAATTCTAGAAATCATTTTCAATTTTGTATGGGAGGTCATCACATATGCTTTTTATATTGAAAAGGAAAAATCACCATAGAAAAAGAAAGTGTGTTATGATACAAATTATAACTTTTGTAGAACTGAGATTAAAATAATTTTATTTATGTCAAGAGGTGTAACTACAATGGCAGCAAGGACTGGAGTATAACATTGTGAGTGTGTTCACAAAACTTTGTAAGCCCATTTACACATCAAATTAGTGATTACAATATATATAAAATTTTGTCTTTTACATTATGTTCAATTTAAATAAACCTTCGTTAATTATAATGTCTATATGTTTAACATAAAACATCATGTAAAAGATATAATTTAAATATCTTATATATATAGTTAAATATTAATTAATTATAATATCAATGTTTTATTTTATTTCTACATTCAAAATAGTTTACAAATATAGCTCAGCTCAAGCACCGGATCAAAAAGCCAACTAATAGAAATCAATTACAAAAACAGATGTAGGAGCAAAAGGAAAAGACAATTAGAAACTGCTCCCCATCAACAGACACAGGTTACGCAAAAGCTATATCAATATCCATAATAACAGTTCACTGCTAAACCATAATCCATCCACAAGTAGTAGCCAAGAGCTAAATAATCAACACATCCAATTCCTGCTGATAAATGTAGCAAAAAGATAACTAATTAAAAAATCTCTGACTGACAGATGAGTTGAAAAAGAACATTGCTCTGCAACTTTCTAAGCACCCTTTGAACCTTTTTTTGTCAAGAGTGTAGACCATACGTTCAACAGTATTCTTCAAAGTGTTAACTCTGATGCTAACCCAATCTTTCAACGAGTCCTCAGGATATAATCTAATAGGAACTGCTGGACACAGAGTCGAGATATCCTCATCATTACTGAGGGGTTGACATCATCAGCAGGATCAACAAATGGACCTCAAACATCATCTGCAACGTTTTTATCTTTATCCACATCAGAGAATGAAGTAGAAGGAGCCTCCTCAGCACTCACAGGATCAATAAGAACCCCTTCAGCACTCATAACCAGAAGAGAGGGAGCCACAATAGCCTCAACATCGCTAGAAACAATTTCAGGAACAAAGAAACCTACAGCAACAGCAGCAGCAGGAGCATGAGATAAAATGGGAGCAGAACCACTACTAACATGAACAGGATTTAACCCATTTGAAGCAGCTGAAACTTGAATAGAAATTATACTCACCCACAAAAGCATCATTTCTAGATGGGAATATAATCTTAATCATTTTCAAGTTTCAACCACCACAATAGTATGTTGCTGCAAGTGCAGCCAACCATTCTTTTCAAAAGAGAAATTATCTGAATTGACACCCAGAATCATGATTATCAAGAGCTTGAGCACTGCCTGCAACAAATTTATTTATTTCATCCCTCTTTTTATGTACTTACAAAGACACATTATTAACCACCATAGAGATTGTGACTTTCTTTGAAAAGCCAGTGAACACACACTCGTTATCCTGAATCACCTCATTATTTCGTTCTACCATAAGATCCAAAGAATCTTACAAGCAATAACATCCCACAGATTAGCAAGAGACTTATCAATTTTTCCAGAAAGGATATCATGCAAGACAATAGATCTCTTACCAATAAACTTATCCCAAGACGGGAGGAAACAATTCCAAACTAATTTAGCAAACAGGCATTCAGAAAAGCATATGAATAACATATTCTACACCCCCGCAATCTAAACATGACTTAGACCTAGGATTAAGCATAACAAAACCCAAAGCAAGTTTGTTAAACAAAAACAACCTAAAAACGTTTTTTTTAGCTCAATATTACTAGACCAAACCCTTTTTAACCTCTTGGACCAAATATGCTTGTGATCGTGGAGGCCCCAAATCTTATTAAGCCTGCTAAACCAATCATCTGAATTGGACAAGATAGCATATGAATATTTTGGAGAAGCTTGAAAGAATTATTTACTACCAAACCACTGAATGTTATTCCAAAGACTGAAGTATCATCCCACAACTTAATGTTGCAATTGCTTTCAAGATCTGCAGAACCATTGAATAAGTCTTCTGCTAATCTGGGAAACCAAAATCTCCCAAGGCACCAAACTACCATTACACAAGACATTATCGGTACATTTAGTACTTTTATTACACCAAGACTTAGAGGAGCATCCTCTCATAGAGGCTAAAAGATAAATTGTACCCTCTAAAGACCACAAAGACCAGAAACTCAGCACCTTATCCTTATTAGAACTGAAAACCTCATGCTTTTTGGTGAATTCTTTAAGAACAAGACAAGCCTTCCATATTGAGCTAAAAACTGCAGAATCGAATGGTTTAATTTTAAATTTAGTATTTACCAAAAAGAATATCTAGTGTATGTAGTCTATTCCAAGTTTGATTCAACTTAGGGACATGATTGTTAAATTTAAATCTGAAAAGAACCTTCCAAGGCCCATTGCCTTGCCTTGCTTTTATGATCCATTTCATTGCCATATGAAATGATAATTGATATTCGATATTCACAAAGGAGAGGAATACTCCTTAAATATGTAATGTTCCCAACTCAAATCAAGATGATTAGCAGCAGATTGGCTGTCCTTTCCTTGGATTACCTAAGAGGAAGAGGACGTAGAGCATCATTGGGTAAAATATGGAGTCTTTGGCTTGTTCTAAATTCTATTCTTAAGTTGTGTGCACATCTTTTTATGCAACTTAAGTGAACTTAAGTTATTTTAAGTTATGGGCACGTCTTTTTAGGCAACTTAAGAGTTCCTAGCCAAAAGACTTAAGTTGTCCCCTTTTAATGTACTTTAAGTGATTTTAAAAAGCATGTGATAAAAAGGCAAAGGGGGCATGGGTTTTGAAGGAGCTTATTGGTTCAGTTTTTAGGGTTTCAATGTGGAGCATTGGATTAAAAGGTGGTGAATCAAGGGCTGAGATTAATTCATCTCTTTGGGAGTTATTTTATAACTCTCTAGGGGTCTTTTAGAGCTCATTATGTGATGAAGTTTTCTATTTATTGCTGCTGCAACTTGGCTTGAGGATTGAAACTCTTAAGTATCCTTGATTCCGGTGAGACATACGGGCTCTCCCTAGTTGGAAGAGTGTGTTTCGGTGGAAGAACTTTAGTTTGTGAAATCCTAGCACATTATTATTTCTAGGTTGCAAGTATTTATCAGGTTCAAAGCCAAATTTGAGGAGAATCTCACTGCTGAAGACTCAGATCTGGAAATTTGTACAGCTGCAAATTGTCAATTTCTGAGTATTTGGTGGACAGCTAGGGTTTGGAAATAATTTTGAAGCAATCTGAGGTATTTTGGGTGTTAAAAATCTGCATATTTAATTTGGTTTAAACTCTGAAATTTTAAGAGGAATTATTGTAATGTTTTTCTGAATTTTTTGGGTTGTTTAGTGGATTTTCTCTAACTTTTTCATGTTCAGAAATTCCTTAAAAATCATAAAAAATTCATAAAAATATTTTGAGCCCATATATGAGTTTGTTGAAGGGTTTTCTACTTGCAAATAAAATTTCATAAATTTTTATTGCAT
Source organism: Sequoia sempervirens (assembly GCA_007258455.2). Classification (NCBI taxonomy): domain Eukaryota; kingdom Viridiplantae; phylum Streptophyta; class Pinopsida; order Cupressales; family Cupressaceae; genus Sequoia; species Sequoia sempervirens. The sequence goes on along the minus strand of VDFB02158557.1, from coordinate 2,654 downwards.
ATTTTTGGAGATATCGTTGTTTTTCTATTATCCCTATTTGGGGATATTACAAAATAATACAATATAGGACAATGTTTCTAAAAGGAAACAATCGTTAACTAAAGTAATTAATTGAAAGTTACTAGAAGCTAATTGAAGCAAACTAAGTTAATTGAAAGTAAACTACTGACTAACTAAAAGCTAAGATGACCATTAAACATTACAATAATACTTTAATACCCTTTTGTAATAGTCATCTACTAACTACACCAAGCTTATCCCAAAATTTTACAAATTTATCTGGATTGAGAGACTTGGTGAGAATGCCTGCAGTTTGATCCTCAGTTGGAACATATTGCAACATCACAGATCCATCTTCAACAAGCTGGAGGATGAATTGACAATGAAGTTCAACATGCTTGGTTTGCTCGTGGAAGACTAGATTCTTAGCAAGTTTGAGTACCTTTTGATTGTCACAAAGCAAGGTTGAGGGCCCTGCTTGAGACATTTGCATGTCAGTAAGCATCCTTCGAAGCCATACTGCCTCACATGCTGCCTTAATTGTTCCTTGATACTCTGCTTTGGCTGAGGAAAGAGCTACTGTTTGTAACTTCTTGCTTGTCCATGTGACTACACCTGTACCAAGATTGAAAACATACCTAGAAGTGGACTTCTTGTCATCAACTGAACCTGCCCAATCTGAATTTGTAAAGACAACTAGCTTAGGATCTTTGCATCTGTTGTACAAAATGCCAAAGTCAGGTGTTCCTTTCACATATCTCAAAGGGGTTGTCATGAAACGAGAAATGTAGCTCACAGTGAAACTAAGATCAGGTCTAGTGGTAGTAAGATAGACGAGGTTGCCCACTAGTTGCTTGAATGCAGACTCATTCACCACTAGTGAGTTTGATTTGGTTGAAAGTTTCAACCCCTTTTCCATAGGAGTAGATGGGATTTTGCAATCTTCCATCCTGAATTTCTCCAATGAACTCTTGGCATACTTCGACTGAGAAATGAAGATACTGCCACCTGTCTGCCAAACTTCTACACCAAGACAATAGTGTAGGAGACCCAAGTTTGTCATCTCAAATGCTTGACACAAATTCGACTTGATTTGTTGAATCAAATGTAACCTACTGCCAATAATGATGATATCATCCGCATAGATGACAAGAAGGATGATATCACTGCCAGTGTTCTTGACATACAAATTTGCATCTGAGGGGCTCCTTTGGAACCCCTGTGCAGGCAAGTACTTGTCAAACTTGAAGTACCATGCCTTGGTGGACATTCCAGCCAAACTGTGCTGCCATGGCTAGGACAAGTTGAATGGTGCTCATCTTTGCTATAGGAGCAAAGGTTTCGTCATAGTCAATACATTCTCTCAATGAGAACCCCTTAGCCACTAATCGAGCCTTGTAGTTATCCAATCTTCCATCAGCCTTGTATTTCACCTTTTATACCCATTTGCAGCCAATGGGTTTCTTCCTTGGTGGAAGATTTGACAGAACTCATGTGTTGTTCTTCAAAAGACTGATGCTTAGAATGCATAGCCTTTTACCATTTAGGTTTACCCTTCGCCTCTGAATAGTGTTGGGGCTCATAAACACTTTGAATGTTGGCCATAAGATCAGAGTTTACGATGTTCTTCTTGCTCTTGCCTCTAAATGATCTTCCTTCAACAAGCTCATCATTGTGAACATCACCAATGAGCTTCGCCCACCACTTAGGGGAAGGAGGAGATGCATCTTTTTCCAAATCAGGATGAGTATCATCATGACTTAGGTTGTCTAGAATAATACCATTTGGATGCTAATCCAGGTTATCTTGAGGAAAATCTGTTGGTATAGAATCTTGCCTAGGAGATTCCACAATGTCAAAATCATCAAAATTCCTCCCTACTGGTAGAGGATCTCACCTAAGAGATTCCACAATGTTAGAATCATCAAAATCCCAACCTGCAGGTTGAACTCCTGAAAGCTTAGTTCCTAAATCTTTGGTCTTTAGAGGCTGATCGTCAGGGTGCTTGATAGGAGAAGAGAGTAGAAAGGGCCCACTTTCCTCATCAAACTCAATATCCCTGCTGAATGTCAAACGATTAGTGGCCACATCAATTAGCTGATAGGCCTTATGATTGTCCCTGTATCCTGTTAGCATCAACTTTTGGCCCTTGGATTCCAACTTGGTCCTCTATGCATCTGGTATCCAAACATACGCAGTTGAACCAAACACTCTGAGATGAGTGATTCTTGGTTTCCTTCCAGACCATGCTTCCTTCGGGGTCATCTTCTTGATAGCTTGTGTAGGAGATTGGTTAAGAAGGTATACTGCAGTATACACTGTCTCAACCCAAAACTTCTTGGGAACATTTGTGTTTTCCAACATATAGCGGGCCATTTCTATGATGGTATGATTCCTTCGCTCGACAACACCATTTCGTTGAGGGGTTTAGGGTGTGGTAAGTTGAGGCTTAATATCGTGTTTAACACAAAAGTCGGTGAACTGCTTGGAACAAAACTCATCCCCATTATTTGACCTAAGAGTTATGATTTGACATTCAAACTCTTTTTCAACTAATGCCTTAAACTTTTGAAATTCATTAAACACTTGTGATTGCCTTGAGAAAATACACCCACATTTTCCTACTAAAATCATCAACAAACAAGAGGAAATAC